>CAUYRH010078829.1:0-13177 GCA_963574655.1 Perodicticus potto
TTTTTGTAGAGACAGAGTCTCACTTTATCGCCCTCAGTAGAGTGCCGTGGCGTCACACAGCTCACAGCAACCTCCAACTCCTGGGCTTAGGCGATTCTCTTGCCTCAGCCTCCTGAGTAGTTGGGACTACAGGCGCCCGCCACAACGCCCGGCTATTTTTCTGTTTTTGCAGTTTGGCTGAGGCTGGGTTTGAACCCGCCACCTTTGGAATATGGGGCTGGCGCCCTACTTGATGAGCCATGGGCGCCGCCCATAAAAAAATTTTTCTTTTAGAGATGAGGTCTCACTATGTTGCCCAGTCTGGTCTCAAACTCCTGTCCTCACAGGATCTTCCCACCTCAGCCTCAAGAGTAGCAGAAGACTAGTAGTGTACCTAGCAGAATCCTAATTTTAATCTGAAATTATTTACTAAATATGGAATCCAAGCAAAGGGAAATAATTTGATGATTTAGAAGACTGTCTACCACATAGCAAGGACTCAGTAAATCTTGGTTATTCTTCTTCTTCTTTTTTTTTTTTGGCAGGGGCTGGGTTTGAACCCGCCACCTCCGGCATATGGGGTCGGTACCCTACTCCTTTGAGCCACAGGCGCCGCCCAGTTATTATTTTTTTTAATACCCATATACATCAAGGAGGAGATTTGTGAATTTCTTAAACTTAGATGAAAATTTTTACATGTGTATGTATGTGTATTTTTCCAGGCAGGAATCAATATATTTTATTAAATTATCAAAATGTTAGTGACCTACAAGAAAGGTTACAAGCAATAAATTCTATATAAAATCCTGAACACTAAGATGGAGGAAATAAAATTTGAATTGGCTTGATATCCTTCCAGAGCTAAGGCTGTTATGCTATGTTGGGGTCTATTTTAAGTATAACCTCTTAGTTTCTAAGTCATTTTTATTTGTCTGTTTGTTTTTCTTTTTTGTTTTTTGTTTTGAGACAGAGTCTCACTATGTTGCCCTCAATACAGTGCTGTGGCGTCACAGCTCACAGCTACCTTAAAACTCTTGGGCTTAAGCTATTCTCTTGCCTCAGCCTCCCAAGTAGTTGGGACTACAGGCATATATTTGCCTTTCTGTCAGAACGCCATTCAAAAGTTCCTTGAATTACAGCTCTTTTTTTTTTTTCTCTCAAGACAGAGTCTCACTATCTAGCGGTAGAGTGCTATGGCATCACAGCCCACAGCAACCTCAAACTTTTGGGCTTAAGCGATTCTCTTGCTTCAGCCTCCCAAGTGGCTGGAACTACTTGACTATTTTTTTTTTTTTTTTTGAGACAGAGCCTCAAGCTGTCACCCTGGGCAGAGTGCCGTGGCATCACACCTCACAGCAACCTCCAATTCCTGGGCCCAAGCGATTCTCCTGCTTCTGCCTCCCAAATAGCTGGGACTACAGGCACCCGCCACAATGCCCATCTATTTTTTGGTTGCAGCTATCATTGTTGTTTGGTGGGCCAGAGCTGGATTCAAACCCACCAGCTCAGGTGAATGTGGCTGGCGCCTTAGCTGCTTGAGCCACAGGCACCCAACCTACTTGGCTATTTTTTTGTTGTAGTTGTCATTGTTGTTTAGCAGGCCCAGGCCAGGTTGGAACCCACCAGCCCTGGTATATGTGGTCTGCTCTCAAACCACTGAGCCATGGGTGCCAAGTCATGGATTTTTTTTTTTTTTTTTTTTTTTTAGAGACAGAGTCTCACTTTATTGCCCTCAGTAGAGTGCAATGGTGTCACAGCTCACAGCAACCTCCAACTCCTGGGCTTAAGTGATTCTCTTGCCTCAGCCTCCCAAGTAGCTGGGACTACAGGTGCCCACCACAACGCCCAGCTATTTTTTAGAGACAGGGTCTCACTCTTGCTCAGGCTGGTCTTGAACTCATGAGCTCACGTGATCCACCCACCTCGCCCTCTCAAGTGCTGGGATTACAGGTGTAAGCCACTGCGCGCAGCCCTAAATTACAGCTTCTTGTGAAAGGTGGACACAAATCTGTGTCTGGAAGGACCTATACCAGGAGATCCAAATTGTCTTCTCTGTATTTATTCCACAATATTTATGGAACACTTTCTATGTCATAGGCATTTTTCTAGGCACCAGAAAATAGGAACAGGGATTTAGAGTAGAGTTGGAGAATGAGACCCATGAAATTAAAAGTACCACGTAGTGTCCTTCAATAGAGGAATACACACAGTGGCAGAAGAACACAGAGGGTGCCTGTTTCTACTTTGTTTCAGGGAACCAGGCAAGGTTAATCCTAGCACTCCGGGATGCCAAGGCAGGAGGATCACCTGGGCTCAGCAGTTCAAGACCAGCCTGAGCAAGACTGAAACACTATTTTACAAAAAATAGAAAAATTAACTAGGTGCTGGCAGGTGCCTATAGTCCCAGCTATTGGGGAGGCTAAGGCAAGCAACTCTCTTGCTTAAGCCCGAGAGTTTGAGATTTCTGTAAGCCATGAAGCCACAGCTCTCTAGGCAGGGTGAAACTCTGTTTCAAAATTAAAAAAAAAAAAAAAAGAAAGAAAGAAACACCTGAAGGATGAGTAGGACCTGAATGAGCAAACAGAGTGGGGAAAGGAACTTTCCTTTCAGAGAGAATAGTGTATACAAAGGCATCTAGGTATAAGAAAACTTGCTGAAATTAAAAAAAGGCTCAGGAATTCCAGACTAGCTAGAGCAAGAGCAAGACTCCATCTCTTAAAGAAAAAAAGGAGGCTGAGACAAGAGGATCGCTTGAGCCCAAGAGTTTGAAGTTGCTGTGAGCTATGAAGCCACAGTACTCTGTTGAGAGTAACAAAGTGAGACTCTGTGTCAAAGGAAAAAAAAGAAAGAAAAGAAAGAGAAGAAAAAGAAAAATGAATGTTGAGAGGGAAGGAGAAAAAATAAGTACAATTGTAGATAAGTATATAGGTGGTACATAGAAAAACGGGAGCTTCTTGAAAGCTCTTTTATGTTATGAGTAACAGGCAAAGTCATTCAAGGTGAAGGGACAAGAAGGGAAAAGAGGTTTAAGGAGATTCCTAAAGGTTTGTAGAAGGCAAAGTGGAGCTAACCATGCTCATGTAGGAAAATCACTGAGCATACTGAGAGCCTGTCTGTGAGAAGCAGTGGTAAATAGAAGTAAAGGCTTCTCTCTGCCCATTTAGCTACCCCTGATTCTTCTTTCCTATTGCCTCTTGATAGAAATTTCCAACTGATCTCAATTTTATTTTTCTTTTATTTATTTATTAATTTTTTTGTTGCAATTTGGCCAGGGCCGGGTTTGAACCTTCCACCCTCGGTATATGGGGCCGGTGCCCTACTCACTGAGCCACAAGCGCTGCCACTCAATTTTATTTTTACCTAACTTCTGTGAAAGCATCAATCTTTCTGAAGTCTAATGTTTTCCTTGGACTTTTTGTAGCTTCCGTACTTTTTTTTTGGATTACAAGTGTGAGCCAATTTACTAGTATTTTGTTGAGAATTTCTGTACATATGCTTTTTTAAAGGGTTATTTAGAGACTTAGACTTCTTGCCAGTTTGCAACATCGCCCCCAGCTTACTTTCCTTTTTTTTTTGTAGAGACTGGGGTCTCTCTATGTTACTTAGGCTTGAAGCCTAAATGGACCTAAGTGGGGCTCAAGTGGACCTCCCACCTCAGGCTCCCATAGTGCTAGGAGCCACCATGCCTGGCCTGGGTTGAGTATTTTTTATTCACTAACTAGGTTAGTGCCTGGCACGTAATAAGTCATTAATAAATATTTCTGATGTATGAATGAATAAATCAATATCTTTGTATTTTGTGAAGAAGAAAATTGCTTAATACCAAGCATTATCCTAACATAGTGAGGATTAGTGCTTTTTCAATAGCAATCTCTTTTTAAAAAGTCAAAATATGAACTCTTTATCATAGGAATCTCAGAAGCTTGGAGTAGATGGCAATGGGGTATATCATAGCATTACTCACCCCACTCCATAGTTTATGAACAAACCTTTACTTGTTTAGGATATATACCTACTTCTTCTGACAGCCTCCAAGGAAAGGTTGCAGATCTTGCTATAGATAGTCCTTATGATGAAACCTGAGAAAGTGTTTTGTTTTCTTAATTCAGCTTTCAAGCAGACCCCAAAAAACCTATAGGAGGACACATCCTGGCTCATGCTTCAACAACAAGAATAAGTTTGAGAAAAGGAAGAGGAGAACTTAGAATTGCTAAGATTTATGACAGGTAAATATTTTCTTAATTTTCATCAGATTCTTGTGCATGTTAAACAGAATGGCCTCTCCCTGAGAGGCTGTAATTATACCACTGACAGATGCTATAAGTTTCAGTTTCCTTCTCAAAAATTATTCCTTTTGGGGCGGCGCCTGTGGCTCATCGAGTAGGGCGCCAGCCCCATATACCGAAGGTGGAGGGTTCAAACCCAGCCTCGGCCGAACTGCAAAACAGAAAAATAGCTGGGTGTTGTGTTCAGCGCCTGTAGTCCCAGCTGCTCTGGAGGCTGAGGCAGGAGAATCGCCTAGGCCCAGGAGTTGGAGGTTGTTGTGAGCTGTGTGAGGCTCTACGGAGGCTCTGTCTCTATAAAAAAAAAAAAATTATTCCTTTTGATTGAAAGTCCCCACTATGTGCTAGTACTAGGGATTCAGAGATTCTGTTGACAAATAGCCTTGGTCCCTGACCTCTCAAAGCAAACCACAGAGCTGGATAATGAAATCATCAGTCCCAATTAACATGTGGTTAGTGTGAGGAAGTACAGAGGATGGAAAGATAGCCTTCTTTCTTTTTGCCAGGTTAATTTCATTTGCTTTTCAGGTTTCAGTTTAAACATCACTTTCTTTTATTTATTTATTTATTTATTTATTTTTGAGACAGAGCCTCAAGCTGTTACCCTGGATAGAATGCTGTGGCATCACAGCTCACAGCAACCTCCAATTCCTGGGTTCAAGCGAGTCTCCTGTCTCTGCCTCCCAAGTAGCTGGGACTATAGGCGCCCACCACAACGCCCGGCCATGTTTTGGTTGCAGCCGTCACTGTTGTTTGGCGGGCCCGGGCTGGATTCGAACCCGCCAGCTCAGGTGTACATGGCTGACGCCTTAGCCCGTTGAGCCACAGGCGCTGAGCCTAAACATCACTTTCTTAGGGAACCTTTCCCTAACCCTTACAGTCTAACCTACACCATATATTACCCTATATTCTTTATCAGCGCTTTACTTGTTTAATTAAGAATTATAAATTCAATAAATTTTTACAGAGAAAACTACAGCATGTCAGCTATTCTAGGTTCTTGGGACAAAGTAGTGAACAAAACAGAAAAGACCATGCCCTCATGGAACTCATATTCGTTTTATTAGCAGTGATTTGTAGAACATATATCATCCCCTCTGGACAGTAACCCTAAGGTTAGGGACACTATTCACTTGCTGTCCATTGTATTCCCAGAGCCTGGGACATAGTAGATGTATCATATTTGTGACTGAGTGATTAACCAACCCTGAGCAACAGGCAAAGATTTGTAGCAACTCTACCCTAGGGAGGGAAAAGCAGCCCAAAAGAAATCAGATGAGCTCTTAATCTGGTTTTTGTAGCCAGGCACAGTGGCACAGGAATTTGAGGCATCATTGAGCTATGATTGCACCAATATACTCCAGTATGGGCAATAGCGTGAGAACCCACCTGTAAAACAAAAAATCTGGGTTAATTAAATAATCAGTTCCCCCATGTATCTAAGATGGATTTTTATCCAGAGCACTTTGTTTTTCATCTTTTGCCCCTATAAAACATTATAATACATAACACAACTTTGTTTTTTGTTTGTTCATTTGGAGACAGAGTCTCACTCTGTTGTCCCTTTTAGAGTGCAATGGCATCATCATAGCTCACTGCAACCTCAGACTGCTGGACTCAAGTGATCCTCTGTCCTCACCCTCTCCAATATATATCCTCCTGGACAATAAATTACATTTAAAGTTATCTTTTTGGTCGGCGCCTACAGCTCAAGCAGTTAAGGCACCGGCCACATACACTGGAGCTGGTGGGTTCAAATCCAGCCCAGGCCTGCCAAACAACAATGACAACTACAACCAAAAAATAGCCGGGCATTGTGGCAGGTGCCTGTAGTCCCAGCTACTTGAGAGGCTAAAGCAAGAGAATTGCTTAAGCCCAAGAGTTGGAAGTTGCTGCGAGCTGTGATGCTACAGCAGTCTACCCAAGGTGAGAGCTTGAGACTCTGTCTCAAATAATAATAATAAAGTTATCTTTTCTACTAGAGATAAATCAATTGCTTTTCTATACAATGAAATGCATTTCCATTGCATTTTCTGGAATAAATTTTCTTCGCCTTAAGACAAAAGTCAACTGCATTACTACCAGTATTTTTCTTTCTTTCTTCCTTTCTTTCTCTTTTTCTTTTCTTTCTCTCTCTTTCTTTTCTTTTCTTTTCTTTCTTTTCTTTTTCTTTCTTTCTTTCTTTCTTTTCTTTCTCTCTCTCTTTCTTTTCTTTCTCTCTCTCGCTTTCTCTCTCTTTCTTTCTTGACTCTGTCTGTCACCCTGCATATAGTGCCATGGCATCATACCTCAAATTCTTGGGCTCAAGCAATCCTCTTGCCTCAGCCTCCCGAGAAGCTGGGACTACAGGCATCTGCCACAATGTCCCGTTAGTTTTTTCTATTTTTAGTAGAGATGGGGTCTCGTTCTTGCTCAGGCTGGTCTCCTGAGCTCAAGCAATCCACTGGCCTTGGTCCCCCAGAATGGTAGGATTATAGACTTGAGCCACTGTGCCCACCCTCTATTAGTTTTCTACAAATTAACCTCTATCCTTCACAGTTGTGGAATAAATTCAAAGATAACATTTTAAAGAATGTATAGCTGGGAGTGGTGGCTCACGCCTGTAATCCTAGCACTCTGGGAGCCCGGGCAGGTGGATTGCTTGAGGTCAGGAGTTCGAGACCAGCCTGAGCAAGAGTGACACCTGTCTCTAAAAATAGCTGGGCATTATGGCCGTGCCTATAGTCCCAGCTACTCGAGAGCTGGAGACAAAAGGATTGCTTGAGTCCTAAAATTTGAGTTTGCTGTGAGCTACAATGCCATAGTACTCTACCAAGGGTATAATTATGACTTAATACAAATATAAAATGTCAATAATTTAATTTAATTAATTAATGATGGAATCAGTAAGATCTTATAACTAGATCAAAAGAAAAATAAAAGTACCATACATACATAGTCAAATAAGGAAAGCTGAAATGAATTATAAATTGATCGAAAATGGGTCAATCTCCATTCTACCTCACACAATTTACATCTCTATGGACAAGAATAATTTGCATTACTCATAGTTTTCTACAACTTATAGAGTTGTAAAACAGATAAAGATAATGGAAAGCATAGAGCCCTCCTAGAATTAAATAACCCGGAAGGATGTGCTAGACAACCTATGTTTCCATGAAGGTATTTACTGATCTTTTAGTTCATTTTAAAGTCTTTTATACTCCTCCCAAATTAGTCTAGCCCAGAGAAAGGTTCACACCCGTAGAGAATCAGGTAACCCCTAAGGGTCTACTGTACAACGCCTGCCTGACACTACATCGAAAAAAGATCCAGTTATCCTTTTTTGCCTATTTCCAAGTTTGGAGTAATTTTTCTTGACACTCAGAACCTTATATGTAGAGATTGCTCAGTAAATGTTTGTGAGGGTTAATAATACTTGTGGGTAAATTCTGTAGTCCACATTTAGCTGTTCCAACTCTGAAATGTCTCTGGAGACTCAGACTGATGGGAGCATGATGACTGTGACATGAATATAGTATTTATAGAAATCGAGCTTTTTATAAACTTCTGTTCCCTTGTATTCTGTTAGCCCTGAGATGCCCGAAAATGAAGCCACCTTCGCAATAACTGCTGGAGGAATTGGGGATGCCAAGGAGTAGGTGGTGATTTGATGCAAATTGCTTCTTAGTGCTTATTAGGAGCTGAGGAAATGGAAAAGTAGTCTCAAATTGCATATCTTGAAATAAGACTTTGGGTTTTTTTTCATGTTATTAAAGGAAAGTCTGCAAAATAGATTTAAATCTTACATTTATCTTAAAAGTCCCTGATTTATGATACTTGTACATTATATATCAATTCACAGATATACGTGTGTACATATATGTGATATATAGAATAGGTGTGTGTATGATAATTATAAACTATATGCAGTATACATATATACATATAGAAACTAGTCGTGGAAGGGGTACCTGATTCCCTCACTTGTGCTTTTCAAAGTGAGCCAACTAAGAGCTCAGAAGTGTCCCTTTCTACAGACTTCCCCTCAAACATTTTTCTAGGGTAGAGTGCCACTGACTTAAGAGCTGGATTCTCTTCCACAAGAGAGAAACATTTGAGAAAGGGATGTTTAGAGGACAGACAGAGCTTTGTGCAGTGGCAATATTGTAGCCATGAAGTTTATCAAAGGTGTGATTATTGCTAATTGAAAACTTTTCCTAATACCCCACCATGACAAAGAGAAATATAGTCAGCAGAGGCAACTTTTGATGGTCTCTACAGAGACTGAATTAAAAAAAAAGGAAAAAGCAAATAGAGGACACACAGAAAAGCTCTGTTTATTTACAATATCAAACTGCATATTCACTTTTATGGTGAAAGAAAAACATTAAGCCAAATTTTAAATCATTGGACTTTTGACACATTGACATTACTTTTAAAAAAATGTACTTCTGATACATATATATGCTCTGGGGAAGATATGGAGGAAGGTAATTAGAAAATGTATAATTTGGGGTGATAAAGGTAACATGATATATGTTTTTAACATTTTAGGTGGAAAATTTGAAATCTTTAAAATATGTATTAAAGTTAATTTAAATGTAAAATTTCTGAATAATAATTTTTGAAATGTATAAAAGACTTGTTTTTCTGATAAACAAAATTAAAATCTAGTTTTCAAAATATACGTATGAGGCTGGGCGCCTGTGGCTCAACGGGCTAAGGCGCCAGCCACGTACACCTGACCTGGCAGGTTCGAATCCAGCCCGGGCCCGCCAAACAACAATGATGGGTGCAACCAAAAAATGGCCAGGCGTTGTGGCCAGCGCCTGTAGTCCCAGCTACTTGAGAGGCGAAGGCAGGAGACTCACTTGAGCCCAGGAATTGGAGGTTGCTGTGAGCTGTGATGCCACAGCACTCTACCAAGGGTGACAGCTTGAGGCTTTGTCTTGAAAAAAAGAAAACAAAAACAAAATATATGTATGAATAAATATTTAAAAATTAGAATACTAGTGATATATATAGACAATCTTTGTGGATTTCAAAAAGATTTCATCTTTAATGTTGTATCAATTTATATGAAAATTCAAATATTGTGGCTCGGCGCCTGTGGCTCAACGGGCTGAGGCGCCAGCCACGTACACCTGAGCTGGCAGGTTTGAATCCAGCCTGGGCCCGCCAAACAACAATGACGGCTGCAACCAAACAATGGCCGGGCGTTGTGGCGGGCGCCTGTAGTCCCAGCTACTTGGGAGGCAGAGGCAGGAGACTCGCTTGGGCCCAGGAATTGGAGGTTCCTGTGAGCTGTGATGCCACAGCATACTCTCCAGGGTGACAGCTTGAGGCTCTGTCTCAAAAAAAAAAAAAAAAAGAAAATTCAAATATTGAAAGAACTATTTGTTACAAAAGGTGTTGGATTATCCATTAAGTCATTCCTTCACTAATTGTCACTTAATGCTAAGTGAAAAATAAACAAGGAATGGTTCTTGCCTACAAAGAACATGTACACTAGTTAAGAGAAAAGACTATAGTGTTTAGGAAAATAAGGGAGCAAATGATTATGTAATTAATTCATTAGTGGTCTGGTTTTGGATTGATCCTTAAAGAAAAAGTAGGATTTCAAAAATGGGAGAGGAAAGGTTAAACACAAAGTAATAGAGAAGCCAGGATATGGAAACAAAATGGAGACCAACGTGACAAGCATAAACTGTTCACAATGTGGGGTACTAGGAAATAAGAGCTTTTTTCCCCTTTTACTTTTTTTTTGAGACAGAGTCTCAAGCTGTCACCCTGGGTAGAGTTCCGGGGCGTGACAGCTCACAGCAACCTCAGACTCTTTGGGCTTAAGCAATTCTCTTGACTCAGCCTCCCAAGTAGCTGGGACTATAGGCGCCCACCACAATGCCCGGCTATTTTTTCTTGTTGTTGCAGTTGTCATTGTTGTTTTAGGAGGCCCGGCCCCTTTTACTTTTTTTAAACCACAGAAGCTGCTTCTCTGAATAAGCAGAGATAAAGTCATCTAGGAGCAGATTTTCTGTACTGTGCCAAATCACTTAAATGACTTCTTTTAGTATGCAAATATAAAGGCATACGTTTGTCCTAGGAAAGGGAAGATTTTGTTAGTTGATGTATTGTATATATTTTTAAGTTTCTGTATATTACGTTGTTTTGACATCTTTAAAAATCTTTCTAGCTGGGGACAGATTGCCTCTCCTGAGGCTAACCAATTCTTAGAGACAGCAAAGGGCGGAGCTGGGAGCATGCAGACTAACCAATCTGCAGGGACACTTCCTCTATCTGGTCCTTACACCCTTTGAGGCAGTGTTCCTTTGCTTTAACCATCCCAGGGCCTGGTACTGGGCAACTAAGAACCACCCACCTAATTTAGAGCCTACTGAAATTATACAATTGGCTAATCCTCAAACATTTACATTGCCCAGCCTTTCCTTTCCCTCAGAAACTTAAATGGCCACAACCAAGCTCTTCCCTCACTCTAGTCTCCTGCCTCCTTACCACTCTGGTGTGTTCCCTTGTGACCTTCATGGCATGTTGGTGACCCTTTCTCTAGGCTGTATGAATATGTGTATTAAACTTTCTTCTTCTATGAGCCTCTTCTGTGTTTCTTTCTGCAGCTACACCTAACTATGCTACAAATGCACAGTTTAGTTTTTGTTTGTTTGTTTTTTTGAGACAGAGTCTCAAGCTGTCACCCTGGGTAGAGTGTCGTGGTGTGACAGCTCACAGCAACCTCAGACTCGTGGGCTTAAGCAATTCTCTTGACTCAGCCTCCCAAGTAGCTGGGACTACAGGCGCCTACCACAATGCCTGGCTATTTTTTTGTTCTAGTTGTCATTGTTGTTTTTAGCAGGCCCGGGCCAGGTTCGAACCTACCAGCCCCAGTGTATGTGGCCCATGCCCTAACCACTGAGCTACAGGCACCACAAGTTTAGTTTTAACACTACAAGCCCACAGTTTAGTTTTAACAACACCCTTGATAAAAACTGAGCATCTCCCAGAGATTCCCTAGCTTGAGGATCCCTGGAGAGGGGATGGACCAATTTGCATAGTATTCCAGAACCTTATGGTAGCAAAGGAAATAAAAATCCCAAGATTTGAAATTCAGAAAATTTTCCTGGGTTTAAGCTGAATACCCCAGACAAAGGAGAATTTACCAAGAAGGGGGCAGTAAATTTGGAAACGAGGGCCCAATACAAAGGCCTATAGTTTGGGCCTAATTTCAACATGAGGCTGGTAACCTTTTTGGGTTCAGCCATTCTGCTATGTCCTGCTTTGGAGAACAGCGGCTGAACATGCAGATGTGAACTAAAAATCTATGACACGGGGCCCAGCTTTTCTAGGTCAGAGTTCAATTTGCCACCTATGACCAAAGCATTAGGGCTTTCCAGCCCTCCCTCTCCTCCTCAGTGTAGAAATAGGTCTGGCCTATATGGCAAGAGATGAGGGACACTCAAAAAAGAGAGTTTCTTGGGCGGCACCTGTGGCTCATGGAGTAGGGCGCCGGCCCCATATACCGAAGGTGGTGGGTTCAAACCCAGCCTCCGCCGAACTGCAAAACAGAAAAATAGCCAGGCGTTGTGGTGGGTACCTGTAGTCCCAGCTACTCAGGAGGCTGAGGCAAGAGAATTGCCTAAACCCAGGAGTTGGAGGTTGCTGTGAGCTGTGTGACGCCACAGCACTCCACCGAGGGCAATAAAGTGAGACTCTGTCTCTACAAAAAAAAGAGAGTTTCTTGGTGAGAACTCTTAGTTGCAAGCCACAGAAACGCAAACTAGCAAATGCAAAACAAGGCAAGACATGGAATTCATTGGCTATGAAACTAAAAAGTCGAGAGGAAGAGTTGACTTCAGCCATGGGTGGAACCAAGATCTCAAATAGCATCATCAGGACTTATTCTCACCGCCTCCATCTCCTGCTGTGCTTATTTCCACTCTGCTCATGTCCTCAAACAGGCTTTCCCCACACAACGGCCAGGATGCTGCCTGCATTACCAAGACAGAAACCTGCTAGAAAAAGTGTGCTATTTCCCTCATAGATTATTCATTCTATGGGAATAAATGAGTTTCTCAGGTAATCTCACTCACCTAAATGTGAACAAGCAGAACCTATTTATCCAGAGCTTGCTATAGCAAAAGAGCGATTTGCTTTTGGTAGATTCAAAGGCAGGCAGAGGGTGCAAAAGTTTTGACATAGAAAAAAGGGAAGGTATCAGGTATGCTGTGATTGTAGGTTGGCATGGGGCAGCTGGAGGATTAATTTGGTAGAGACATAGGAAACAAAGGAAACAACTTTGGCACAGACAGACAATTTAGGACAGTTATGATAATTCAATGGTGAGATAATAAAAGATGGTCCTTGGGTGGTTGCAATAAATAAATAGATGTTTTAAGAAAAACTGTTGGGGGTGGCACCTATGACTCAAAGGAGTAGGGCACCAGCCCCATATGCCGGAGGTGACGGGTTCAAACCCAGCCCCGGCCAAAAACTGTAAAAAATAAATAAATAAAGATGTTTTGTTTTTTAAAAAAAAAAGAAAGAAAAGAAAAGAAAAATAGTTAAGATTTGGTTTGAGGCTGGGTGAGGTGGCTCACACCTGTAATCCTAACACTCTGGATTACTTGAGATCAGGAGTTCCAGAACAGCATGAGCAAGAGTGAGACTCTATCTTTACTAAAGATAGAAAGACTTGGGCGGCACCTGTGGCTCAGTGAGTAGGGTGCCGGCCCCATATGCTGGAAGTGGCGGGTTCAAACCCAGCTCCAGCCAAAAACTGCAAAAAAAAAAAAATAGAAAGACTTGCTGGATGTGGTGGCAGATGCCTATAGTCCCAGCCAAAGAATTTGAGGTTGCTGTGAGCTATAATATCATAGCACTCTACCAAGGGCAACAAAATGAGACTCTATCTCAAAAAAAAA
>CAUYRH010078831.1:0-28658 GCA_963574655.1 Perodicticus potto
CCACCAAATCGCTGTGCATTGCCAAGTGCTCATCCACTCCGACAATTCACTCTGCGAAAGGTCCAGTACTCCCTCCCTCTCACCTGCTGACTGGAGAGTGATGAACTACGGAACCATCGCCGCCGCCATCTTCCAGAACCCAGGATGAATTTCTAAAAGGGGATTTATGGATAGAAATCTTCATAACCATTTGAAGGTTTTTGATGCAAATCATCAAATTGCTTTCTAGAAAAGCATTTGTCCAGTTAATTATGCCTTTGTTGCTCAGAAGTACTATTGCAGCCACTGTGCTGAGACTAAATAATCTCCATTATTTATCACTCCCTTAGTTGAAATGTCCCTGGTCTGTGAAATGAGAACAGAGGGGAGAGAGACAACATCTTGTCTAATCAGAGCATCCATACTTGCAAATGCTAACATTTCTCTTAAATAGACTTCAGTCTTTATTTCACATTTTCTAGGAATTCAGTAGTACCTCATCCATAGAAAACTTTTGCTTGCCCTAAAATATCAGTCCAGGGTTTGATATATGGAAATTCTCTCTACCTCATGTCCTCTAACAACGGTAGAAATGTGTAGGGTAGTCTGTAAATCTGATAGCCATGAACGTGTTTAATGAGTCCAGTGATAGAACAATGGTCAAGTCCCTGCTTCATTATCTCTGACAATCCAGTAGAGACCCAGAGGCAATCCAGACTCAGCCTCTTCCCAGCAGCCACCTGTCAAGTCTTCGGAAGAGAAGGACAGAAGAAAACAGTAGTTTATGTTCTCTTTCTACCAGATCAGTGGTTCTCAACCTTCCTAATGCCACCATGTATTTTCATTGTTACAAAGGGGTCACAACCCACAGGTTCAGAACTACTGTCACAGCTCTTCCTTCATTCTCTTCCATCAAACCAGCTTCCCTAGTGCTCCCCTTCCCCCTGTGATTACTGATCTCATTTATAAAAAATAGCATTTGAGTGACAGCAGGCTTGCACACTGCTCCCCAGTGCCAGGAAGAATTTCCTTCACAAAATTAATTGGTTGTCACAGGAGGAAGAAGCTCTTGTCAGATGCAAAGGCCACAATACTAGCTTTCAGATCACATACTTGAAGAATATATATTGCATTAATGAAATTATTTGAATATGACAGTTTTCAGAAACTGCATTCTGTAAAGAAGTAACACAACAAAGTTCAAGTGTGATAAGGCTAGTACACCTAGTGGACCTTATCAAAACGTGCAAGTTTTCTCTTTTTTAATGCTCTTCATAATAACCTTCACTGGGATTTGAGGATACTTAGTGAAACACTCGTGTCTCACAAGATGTGAGTCGAGTGGTTGCTTTGACAGAATAACCTCTTGAAGAAGTGCATTTCTTTACTTCTGATCTTTGTCAGTGAGTAGAGAATGACACAGTATTGACTGCTAATCCATTGTTCAGTCAAGGAAATACATTTAATCCTTATTATCTATCCGTAGTTACCACAGAGGAAACTATTCTGAGTCTGAGTCTGTGTCATGGGCTCTATTTTATTCAAACTCAACCATTATTTTCTGCCCCTCTCTTCCTCCTCTTCTCACACTTACTTCAGTTCCCTGAAGTATATTCGTCTGGCTTTGGGTATGGATATTCTCCCCTTCCCTTTCACAGTCAGGGTGAGCATGCAATCACATCTGATTACCCAGTTCATTCAGAAACTCCTTTCTGCCTTCCTGCACGAGCCTGTTCATAGTTCTATGGAAAACATTTCTCATCCTGTTGTGTCAGAGATCACATCCCCTTTATTTGCATATCTTAACCTGTTAGTTTGGAATCTAGCAGGGTCACACTTGTAAGAAATAACGTGCATCTAATCACCTATTCATTTGTTTCTTCAAACAGTAAAAAAATAAAAAGATGCCAGTCCACCCCTGGATTGCTGCATTGTTGGGTTTTTGACTATTGAATGAAACCTACATATCCAAGAGTCTGAAAATTACAAAGCATCACGTGGCATTCTCTGTACAATCAGTTCCCAGGTTACAAACAAGATAGGTTCTTCAGGTTTGTTCTTAAGTTGAATTTTTATGGAAGTTGTAACAGGTACATTTACCTATTACCTGTAATAGCCTCCACTTGTAAGGGCCAGACATTCGTAACTACTGTACTGCATGTTCAGATTGGAAGAACTGCAGTAAGCACATATCACATATTGTGGTGGTTAATTTTATGTCTCATTCCTTAAATGATCAGATAGCTGAGACTGCATTCTTTCCAGATACATATGTGAGGGTGTTTCCAGAAGAGATTAACATTTATGGTAGTAGGCTGAGTAAGGAAGACCACCTTCACTAGTGCAGGTGGACATAATCCATTCAATGAGGGTATGAACAGAATAAGAAGGCAGAGGCAGGGCAAATTTACCTTTTCTGCTTTTTCTAGAATGCCTATCTTTTTCTGTCCTTGTATGTAGGTGCTTCTGGTCCTCTATCCTTTATGCTCAACCTGGGATTCACAGCATTGGCTCTCTTAATTCTCAAGCCTTTGTGTTTGGACTGGAACTACCTGCAGGCTTTCTTAGGACTCCAGCTTGTAGGCAGAAGACTGTGGGATTCCCAGCTTCTGGAATGGAGTGAGCCCATTCCCATATGCAGGTAAGTATCTTTCCTCTATATCTATTCTATCAGTTCTGTTTTTCTGGAGAATTTTGACTAACATAGTGGTAAAGGATTAGGAACAAACTTGGCTCAAACCTGTTGGCCATAGAAACCCTTAGGATGCTAAGATGGATATGAGCATGCATCTGCCAGATGATTTTTTATAGATAAAATTTGTATGTATTTGTAAAACATGTAGATGGCCTAAGCTGAAATCTAACCTACCTTATTGGTTTACTGCTTGGTGATTTAATATGTAGCATGTACCCTAATAGAGGATAGGCTAGGCAGAGAAAATAATCTAAAGACAGAGAAAGGAAACCAGAATTCTAGTTTATTTTACCTGCAGTTTTCTGAATTTATTTTTATATGCGTGGACATATTCAGTTATACTTCTCTTTTAATTGGTAGCAGTTAGATGGAAGACATAGCTGAACTTTTGCATCTAATTTTTCTCATGCATGGTTCCAAAGAATTTGTAATTACAAATGCCTCCATGATGAGACAGCAGGTATTGCTATAGTAAATGAATCTGCAGCTGTTGAAAAAACATTTAGTACCAAAGCATCTACCTAGAAAACAGAAAGCAATACATGGCGACTACAATGTTGTAGGTAGATGAAGGTAGACAAGTCTTCAGCAGCAAAGGGAGATTGGCAGAGCACAATTGGGGATGCTGTTTGAACAATAAAGCAATTTCATAAATATCTATCACAAGCTTTGGCTCCTCAAACAAAAAAGTTACATGTCTCCATCGCCCCACCCCATTCTTAATAGAGGGTCTGTGCATTGTTTATCTTCATAACCTCAGCATCCAACAGGGCACCTGTCACACTGCAAAAACTCAATGCTTGTGGAATTGCAAGTTACAGACATTATTTCTCAAAATCACAAGCTACATCTAAAGAAAGCCCTTTTTGAATGACTTCATTTATAAGGAATGTCATGCCCTGGGTTGTTCTTGTTAACTGTGAGTTGGCAGGAAAAAAGGGATGAAATATTACAGAAAAGGGGAACATTAAGTAGAAAAAGAGGAGAGAAAGAAGTTAGAAGGAGGAAGTCGGTCATTTGATGGGGAGAGGAAGAAAGTATTTCAGAAATCAACCAATATTTCCCTGGATTCCACTAATATGTGGATAATGGTTATTCTCATCAATATCAGAATCTAAAAACAATTGAAAGATAAAATAATTCCACTAATATGTGGATAATGGTTATTCTCATCAATAACAGAATCTAAAAACAATTGAAAGATAAAATAATGTGATAAAACAGAGTTAACACAAAATAAGGAGCATAAATAATTTTGTAGACATGGAAGAATCATCTCGGATTCCCAGCAGACTATGCTTTTCCTTTTGTTTGCTTGCCACTTTTTGTGTTTTTGTTTGTTGTCTTTCTAGCTGTTTAGATATCTTGCAACCCAACTTGGAAAAGAAAGACTTGAAAACAGGTTTGAATGAATTGCAAGCACATCGTCTTTTGATAATTTACCAAAATAACACAGGCATACTAAAATGAGAGAAAGTGGTTAGAGGCAAAAAAAATGGAGATGCATTTTCATGGCCCTCTGAGAATTTTATCATGGTGTATATAATCAGCTTACATTCAAGAGGAAACAGTGTTGACTATTTAATTGGCTCTCAATTGCTTGAAAAATCTCGTGATTATTTTATATTTTCTTCTTAACATAGACTCCAGGCTGTCTTAATTAAGCAAGAAAAGTTTTGTTATCAGCAAAGTTGACATTAGACACGAAAAAACTTTGGATACTAGAGTTGTTTTTCTTGGGGAAAAATAACAATAGTGTCAGAAGAAAGAAGGGATTGATATTTTTCTTAAAAACATCAAGCGGACTTTTAAAATAACTACCACAACACCAGGGTGCCTGAAAAACAAAGGCAAGTGGTCGATGTCTGTGTCTGCTGCAGCTTATCCCCTAATTTCTGAAGTGTCCTAAAATCACTGGACTTTATGAAATCATCCCATCATCTACATTAAAATCAATGGTTGTCATGGTGAGGATATCCTGATACAAGGACCTTTACAGGTCCGGGCAGCACAGTTGTTCACAGGCAACAGCAAACGTTTTTGCACAGACAGCATTGTAGATTCTTCTCATCCATTAATGATGGGGAAGGGCGGACCAAGAAAGGGACTAGTCCCAGTCCCCAGAGAGATGGTAACAGAACTCAGGCTACCCAAATCTCCTGGCCTTTATTCCCTGGACTCTTAGACTGACCGGACAGAGAAAACTCAAAGCAGGACAGGAGCGATTTTCTGGCATTGGGGCTGTTTTCCTTGGAGTTAGACCACTGAGCCTAAAAGAGAATTATTGTTTTCCTTTCATATTTCAGGAGGCTGGAGCAAATGATTAGTTCAGAGCTCCCTGGTGCACCCTTGTGTCTCTCCATGGGCAGTTATCACCCATTTTGTTTGGTCCTTTTTTTCTCCCATTCCTTAAGAACTGGCTTTATCTCACAATATTTTACAACCCCAGTGTACTCAGTTTTGATCTGCATGGAGGTGCATTTGGAAGAGGAACGTCAGACAGTAGAGGGAACAGGTGGTAGGCACATGGCACATGAACACCCGAGAAGCAGCTCCCCATCTCCTTGTTTGTATCTGTTTACAGGTTTTTTTTTCTTTTTTTTTGCACTTTTTGGCCAGGGCTAGGTTTGAACCCACCACCTCTAGCATATGGGGCCGGCTCCCTACTCCTTTGAGCCACAGGTGCCACCCTATTTTCTTTTATTACAAACAACAGTATGTACTTTGTCTTCATTTTTCCTTTCTAATGCCATCAGATGCCATCTTAAAATAGGCCAGATTAGAATGACAAACAGATATTTGGAATTAATTTATGGAAATGATCCTTTGGAAAATATACTCCAGAAACTGCTACAAAGAGAAAAAGTCCAGGGAGCCTGGGTTGCACATCTGGCCTTGTGTGCATTTTGATTAATATTAATGAGGACCCCCTGAGTGCCAGGTACTCTGCTCCAAGCTGAGAACACAAATAATGGCTCTTCTCATTGCCAGCTGTCTATATTCTTTAGGCTTCACAAACTGGATCTGTAGAATAGAATTTAACAATATTTCTCTCCTGGGATTATTGTGAGGATTTAATGTGCTAATTTGTGTAAATTCCTTGGAATAATTTTTACCATATGATGAGCATTCAATAAATGTCAGCTATTAATATTCTGATGTATTTTCTCTTAGAGACTTTTTGTACCTTCTTACCATCTGACTTTGTTCCAATGAGTCCTTCTCCAAAGGCCATGTTCATGAATCTTCACCCACCAGCTAATTCATGTCCTGAGTCAGGTAAACTCTTTGGTTCCACTAACAAATGCTTTATTGAGAATGGTGCCTATAGCTGATTCCATGTAGACTTGAAATATGGGACTTGCAAAAGTTCATACAGGAGGCATCAGTTAGTTCAAATGTGGGATTATGGCATAAAGGAGATAATTCAGTTCTTACATAATGTAGAGGATGCCATAGTCTCTGCCACATCAGGGGAGGTTTCAAGTCTAGAAGAAGGTGAGGCAAACCCCACCCTTTCTTATAAGGGGCCCAATGATAACAAGGTTTGGGTTAGGGTGCTCTGGATCAATTAGCTGGAAAATCATTTCACCAAGAACCATTTGTTGAATTATGAGGATTTATTTTCTGGTTTTCTGTTTCCCCTTTCTTTGCTCTTGCCCTTACATTTGACCTTTTAGTCACCCCAAACCACTTGTAAGCACTTGTTTGTGGTCACAGAGCCTCACATCCAGGAACACACACAGAAGTAGCAGAGCGAACGACACACACAGACAGGGGGCAAGGCTGAGCCTTTAGTAAAACCTTCAGTGACTGGGCCAACTTCTCCTAAGGAGATTTCTCATTCAGCCTGTTTAGAAAAATAGACTCTAAGAATTACACTCTGGAAAATTGTCCTACTTGCCCTAAAAACTTTTAAAGATCTGGGAATTATCATTTTTGTCATGCCAGTTCCTCCCCTATGATCCTTCCCATCACCTTCAAACACAAGAGCCTTTTGAAGCTTCAGGGAAGGCCTGGAGCATTGGAATGGCTGTAGACCAAACTAACGGGAAGGCTGAGTCTGAAGGATCCTTTGAGCCTAGGGGAAGAAATGACATAGTAGCTCTTAGCTGGAGATGTTAAGCTGTGCTGGAGATCCTTTAATATGTGCAGGATTATTTGGTTGTCTTAAGAGGCCAGGTAGAGTTTGGGGCCTGGATTCTAGCCTTTAAATGGGTAAAGGTAAGAGAGGCCAAATATTTTTCTAGTATTTCTCTGTGTAGGCAGTAATTCCCCTCAATAACACCTCTGTAGATAAGCAGATTTGGAGTGATGCGTTGTATCACCATAGGCCTTCCCGCTTACTGTTCTCTCTGCCTCCAATGCTATTCCTTCCTCTCTCTTTTTAACGCCAGCTTAACCTTCAGATCTTGGATAAGTTCCTGCTTGATAGGAAAGTCTTGTTCCTGCAATACATCAAATTATGCACTGTGTGCTCACAGCTTTATATTGTGATATTTATTCATGTGATCAGCTGATTAATGTTTGTTTTCCCAGAAATCTGTACAGCTCTATGCTGGCAAGAACTGGGTCAATTTTTGATTATGACTTTTTTTGGTAACCACAGCACCTGACAGAACACCAGGTGTGTACTCAGTGTTTGTTATAAGTGCAAATGTCTGAATGCCCGGATGGCACAGCCCCTGATCTCAAGGTCTCACTCTATGGCTGACTGCACAGGACAGAGCCGGCCATCTCAGGCATTTTCCCTGCTCAGGCCCCATGTAGAATGACCTGCAAGCACAAGGGGGCAGGGGGTTGCACTGGGCTTGAGACCTGGAACTCACTATGTGCTGAGTGTAGAGCTGGACAAAAGGTGAACTGTTTGATTAAATTTTCATCCCTCAGGATTAAAATTTAGCGTTGGGAAGGTGACACTTGAGTTGAACCACTTTAAGGAGAATGGCTGAGGCCAACCCCTCCCTTGCAGGGCTATTGGTCAGCTCACTGGCAACCACCTGCACCGTCTTCCCAGAAGTGTTGGCCATCCCTGGACTGTGGAAAGCTGCTGTTTATCTGCAAAGGGTCAGTGATCTTTTAGGGAACAAATGAGGACAGAAGCAGAAGCCAGGCTCTGGTGAGAGCAGGCTGTGTAACTGGAGGGTAAAATGTCAGCAAAGATGAGGGAGAAAAGCTGAAAAAAACAGAGATGAACAGCAACAAATAATAGTGGAGCCAGCTTCAAAATTATCACCTGCGATTGAACAGAAACATCTATGTGCCTCATTTGCAAGGAAACCAACAGCAGACTGATCCCTCAGGATATTCATTATTTAAGTCTTTAACTGGGCACTTCAGAAGATCACAATTAAGATTTTTAAAAGCACAAAGTCTAAGTTGAAAGGACTCTATGGGAACCTACACCATTGAATCTTCTGGTCTGAACCAATGGCCTTATTAAAAACAGGAGGGGATAACGTACAAAGGCATAATTCCTGAGTCGTTGACTAAAGAAAGTATTTAGGCAGTTCCTCCCTCCGTCCCATTAATAGCCTAAGAATGAAGAAGAAGAGAGATGGGCTATGCTCTATTCAACTCTGACTCCGCCACGGAGATGGAAGAGAGGCCTGTGAAAATCTAAGCAAGATTATTATGGTCCATGCCTCAGTCCACCCTGAGCTCTGCCTCTTTGATTGCACACTCAACCCTATTAATGTGCATGCCCATGATGGGTCCCTCCACTGCCGCCCTCATGTTGGAGACAGCTCACCCGTAATGCTGAACATGCCTCCATGGCACCAGCATCAGGATATCCTAGGGAATGCTGCCCTGCGAGGGAAACCTGTGCTGACCCTGGCGCTGTCACATTCGTCCGGGGTTTGTTGCTCTCTCATTTTTGGTTGCTTTTACAATCTCTACCCTCTCTCCCTGACTTTGACTCACACAAATTCTCACAACCAGAAACACTTATTTTCCTCCTAGCACATGGAGGCCAACCTTCTGCAAGCTGGAGGCAAATTAAGGAATCCCTGTCTAGCAATTTAACATTTCATCACTGTCTCCCGGGCTGCCCCTCTGACCCTGGCTGGTGTGCTCTGACCTATAGCTACATCCAAAGCCCATGCAGGTTATTCCTGGGCTCTTCTTTCTGTCCAGTGCTATAGGTCATCTAGGATGGAGGATTTTTGTTGTTCTTCCTGCGGTCCTAAGGCTATACTGTCGACCTCAGATTTGAGAAGTCAGATCTCTTCCAAAATCTTTCAGAATCTTGCTGGGGCATCCACTGTTTGTGAAGCCAGGATGGGCTGGCATCATGTCCTACAGGGGAAGCTACATTGGAGCCCTATGACCCTGAATTTCATCTTTCCTAGACATCCACCCATTGCCCGGGTGGATGAAAGCTTCTTGACTCCTCCCTGCTAGCCTACTGCTTCCAGTAAGTAGCTTTCTTACAGGTCAGACGCAGCCTGGAGTATCTTTTTGATTTCAGGGAGACTGCCCCTTCTAAACTAGGTTCTGGCAGTTTCTGAGTTTCTAAAGGTGATTTCTTGGTGCTGCTGTGTCTTACGTGAGCCCTGGGTTGAGACTGTTTATTTTTGTCACTTCTAGCTTGTTTCCCTCGTCATATTTCTTCTTGTTTGAACTGTTGTGATGTCTCTGTACACAGGCACAGGGCACTTCTGATATGCCCCAGGGAATGAGTTGGGACCACTGCAGGAAAACCATCCATGACTTATTCAGTAAACCCATTATCACCTTCAAGACTAAAATGGCTAAATTGCTAATGAATATACTTCCAAAATCAGTGAGGACAGCTCTTCCTAAATTTCCTCAAATTTATCTAGCTATTTTATAAGAAACTAATACTGTATTATCATCATAGCATGCCTCAGAGAATGGAGTATTGATAAAGACATTTGCTTATTTATAAGGTTAGCCATCACTGCATTATTACAATAGTAATATATTAGACAAAACCTAAGTGTCCATCCATAGGTTACTGGTTTAATAAACTATGAGGTATTAATATAAAATAGTACTTTTCATCTATTAAATGATATTTATTTCTATTAAATATACATAGTATCATTTACTGGATGTAGTAATACTATTTAGTGAAAAAAACAACTAAGGTCTAAAGAGTACATATAGTATGTAACTTTACTTCTTGTGTAGAAAGGAAGAAGTACTGCTATATACAGGCTTGTATTTACATATGTATATATTTTACATGATTATATTTGCAAAAAGAAATACAGAAAGAATATGCCACAATCTAAAGAAAACAGTTAGCTGTGGGTGAGAAAAGGGTCGACTGGATACGAATGAAAGAAAGAATTTTCTGATATATAGTCACGACTTTAGAGCCATATATATGTTTTACACATTCAAAAACTGAAATTATAGTAGAAAGCAGAAAAAAAAGAACCCAACCCAATTTTTAATAAAAATATCTAACTATAAATCAAATTGTTAAAATATTTACTGCGAGAAAAATCATTCGTTATTCTAATGACCTTTGAAAAGACTGTTATAACTCTATGTCCACAGAGGGATACGTTTTAAGGACAATCTTCACCTCTTTTAGTACGATTATTATTGACTTGGTAACAGCATGTATCTGAAACTCTTGTTCATGAATTGTGAGCTAGAATGAAAAATAAAATGGGAATCATGTTGGAAATCAGTGCCTCACTGGGGAATAGATAAGGATAAAAATTTATAAACATGAAGGTAAGAAAGTACATAATCCTTTCGCTTTTGAATTGAAGAATTCATACAAAACTTCTAAAAAATTAAACAGTGAAAGTGAAGCAACAACAAAACAGTTTTGTTCATTGAAAAAGCTTAGAAACAAAAGTATTCCATGACCAACTAGCTCATTTAGCCAGAAGCTTTTATTATCTAAAGATCATATCCCATAAAAGAGTTAAGGTTCTTCAGTTCTGACTGTGCCTTGTGTCTCCAGCTCTCTCACTAAGGTTCTCTCTCTTTTTCAAAAAAAGTCTGGTTTAGGTGTGAGGCAGGAATAAAATATTACAACCTGGAAACATCTCATTGTTCCAGGAAGCGAATCAGCCATCAAAGAAGGGTGTGGCTTTATCCATCGTCCATCTCAGACACGTGCATCAGTTACAGTAGGACACGGGAATCGGCTTTAAGGGCCATGAGCCAAAGTTTGGACAATTTGAGCAGTGAAAAAAAAAATGGAGAATACCTGCTGTAAATTGCAGAAGAATTGATAGAATTTTTAATTTTTCAATCGCCATTGTAATAGCTGATTCAGGCAAAGATTAACAAAGGCTAAAATGAGTGGATGCTTTAAGGCAGTGATAGCAATCCCCAGTACAGAAAGCTGTTAAGAAAGTTAAAAAAGACAGGGGCTGAAAATATCCACTGCTTGTTCCACAAATGCCACCTATGAAAGTAGCAAGATCCCTTTCAGTACAATGACAGTGGATAAGTAAGTTGACCCCCATCAGTCACTTGGCCTTGCACTGCCTGGACTCCGCGTTGTTAACAAACTCACTGAATTGTTTAATTTTTCATGATTATCCCTCTTTCCTCAGTTTCGTCTCTCTGGGACTCAGCTGTACCCTAAGGCTTTTTAGTAACTGGAAGTAGGACGGGCTTAGTCTCTACAATCTTCATGAACTAAGCATACTGGTACATTCTCCTAAATTCCTGTCCGGGTTTCAGATCCCCACTTCCCGATATTCTTTTAAAAATTATTTCTTAGGGGTGATGCCTGTGGCTCATCGAGTAGGGCACTGACCCCATGTACCAAAGGTGGCCGGTTCAAACACGGCCTCGCCGAACTGCAAAACAGAAAAATAGCTGGGCATTGTGGTGGGTGCCTGTAGTCCCAGCTATTTGGGAGGCTGAGGCAGGAGAATCGCCTAAGCCCAGGAATTGGAGGTTGCTGTGAGCTGTGTGACGCCATGGCACTCTACCGAGGGCAATAAAGTGAGACTCTGTCTCTACCAAAAAAAAAAAAAAAGAATTATTTCTTAAAGTTCATCTGCCTATTCCGATTATTATGTCTCCTCATGAATAATTATGCCCTGAACTTGTATTGTTCTGTATTTGATAGGTCACTTTGGATTTGTCACCGTCTTCGCTTTCTCCCAAATCGCTGTCATTCTAAGGGGCAACTTCAAAATCCACATAGATGGACTGAATAAGTGTCTGGCCAGGAAGAGTCTTGCTCTTCTCCTGTTTATAAATCCTCCTAGGTAGGCCACTAGGTCAACCTATAAATACAATAGTCATCTTCCGGAACAATGCATTCCGATGACGTCCCTTTAAAGTTCAGTTTCTGACCTTGTCCTGTGTCTCCAGCTCTCTCACTGCCTCCCTCACCCTCCTCTTCTTCACCTTCGCATAAATGCCTTCCTATGCCCTCAAGGCCATATGCCCGGTGATGCATCTTTACCACTTCTCCTTTATTTTTTTATCATGATTCTACGTACATATGGATGAATGGATGAAAATGGACCATGGACATTCTAATTGTGCCATTGTAATTCCTCATGCCTTTCCATTTTTCTCCTTCTTTTTGCCTTTTTGCTATGATAGCTCACTGTAAGCATTTTATCTAGTTCTCAGTCTCAGAGGGAACTCTTCCAGTATCTCACTATTGAGTATGATGCATGCTGTAGGATTTTAGTAAATACTCTTTATTGTACCAAAGAAAAGCCCTTTTATTCCTGTGATTCTAGGAGACTTCATCACAAATGGATTTTTTATTTTATTGAGCATTTTTGTGTATGTATTCAAGTGAGTTTTCTCCTTCATTCTGTTAATGTAGAGAATTGCAACAATTGATTTTCAAATATTAGGCTAACTTCACATTCCTAGAATAAATTCAACATGGTCAAGATTTATTTTCTTTGTGAACAGGTAGCTGTGTGCAAATTTACAAGAAAAGACTTTGTATCTATCTTCATGAAATAAAATAACATACTATTTTTACCTTTCTTATAATGGCCTTGATAGATTTTTCTAACAAATGCTTTCTAGTGTTATAAAACAAGTTGGAAATGCTATTTTCTTTCCTATTCTTTAAAAATATATTTAAGTTTGTGTATTTAAGAAAGTGTATATCTTTCTTAAATGCTTGCTAGAATTCATGGATGAAATCATCTAGGCCTGAAATTTTTGTAGGAAATTCTAAAATTATTGTTTTATCATTTTTAAATGTATAGATTTATTTATCATTCTGTTTTTATCATGTCAGTTTTGGCAAATTGTATCTTTCTGAAAATTGGTCCATTTGATTTATGTTCTAAACTTAACTGATAATTTTTTTATAATATCCTCTTATATTATTTTAATGTCTACAGGACAATCATGGTGTATACTTAGTGATTTCTAATATTTTTAATCAGCAATTTTACTAGTTAATAATTTTATTAATCTTTTAAAAATTAAGAACAATAGTGATTGAAAATATCCACTGCTTTATTCCACTATTTTGTTGTTGTTATTGTGTAGGGAAATTCTATTGTGCATATTGGAAGTTTGCAATATGATGCCATGGTATACTTATAGATAGCAAAGTGGTTACTGTAGCAAAGCAGATCAATGTGTCCTTATACTCTCATAGTTTTTTTTATGAGTGACCAGAGCAGCTAAAAATCTACATATTTAACAACAATCCTTAATATAATACAGTTGTATTCTTCGTGTTGTGATTCGGTCTCTAAATTTACTCCTCACACATCATTGTTATTTTGATCCTCTAACCTCTGACTTCCCACTTCCTTTCTAGGCATCATGGTCCAGGTCCTCCAGGGCCATTCATGCGAGAAATAGCATGAGTTTTTTTTTAAAGGCTGAGTAAAATTACACTGAAATATACGTGTATGCACATATGTGTACAAATATACACCCACTATATAGAGAGGGAAAAATAAAGAAAGTATGTGTATATATATGTACATATATATACACACACACACACACTATATTTTCTTTATCCATTAATCCATCAGTGAATGTTTACATTGTTTCCATCTCATGGTTACTGTGAATAGTGTAGCAATAGATATGGGAGTACAGATGTCTTTACAAGGTGATTTCCTCTCCCTTGGGTATATACCCAGAACAGGAATTCCTGGACCATATGGTAGTTCTATTTTAAATTTCTTTAGGAATCTCTTCCAGTTATTTAAAATTATACAATACATTATTTTGAATTATTGTTACTCTACTTGCTAACAATATTCTAACTGGTTTTATGTCCACTAACCTTCCCCTCTACATGACCCCTCCCTGCTATTCTCTCCAACTTCAGGTAACCACCAAGCAACTCTCCACCTCCATGAGATGCGTTTTTGTAGCTCCCACATGTGACCAAGAACATGTGTCATCTATCTTTCTATGCTTAGCTTATTTCACTCAATACAATAATCTCTAGTTCCATCAAATTGTTGCCAATGACAGGATTTCATTCTTTTTATGGTTGAATAATATTTCATTGCGTATCTGTACCACAATGTTTTCTACAATGGACGCGTTAATTTTTATTTCCATTAACAACGTATGAGGGTTCCTCTTTCTCCGCATCCTCTCTGTCATTCATTGTATTTTGTCTTTTTGGTAAAATCCATTTTAACTATGGTGATTTGATATCTCATTGTGTTTTTGATTTATATTACCCTGATGATCAGTGATGTTTAACATTTTTTCATACATCTGTTGGCTGTCTGGATGTTTTCTCTCAATAAATGTCTATTCAGATTTTTTGTTCATTTTTAGTATATTTGAGTTCTTCATATATTTGGGTTATTAATATAGATGGAGAGGTTGCAAAAATTTTCTCCCATTCTGTAGGTTGTCTATCACTTTGATAGCTGTTTTCTTTGCTGTGCAAAAGCTTTTTAGCTTGACGTAATTCCAAGTGCTTCTTTTTGCTTTTGTTATCTGTGCTTTTGAGTTCTTCCACCAAAAGTCTGGGTGTTTTTGTTTTTTTTGTTTGTTTGTTTTTGTTTTTGAGACAGAGTCTCAAGCTGTTGCCCTGGGTAGAGTGCCATGGTGACACGGCTCACATCAACCTCAAACTCTTAGGTTTAAGCGATTCTCTTGCCTCAGCCTCCCAAGTAGTTGGGACTACAGGCGTCGGCCACAATGCCTGACTAGTTTTTGTTGCAGTTGTCATTGTTATTTAGCTGGCCTGGGCAGGTTTCCAACCCCCCAACCTCGGTGTATGTAGCTGGCACTGTAACCACTGTGCTACATAACCACATTGCTACCAATGTCCTGAAATGTTTCACCCATAATTCTTTCTAAAAGAAAATTATCATAGTTTCAGGTCTTAAATATAAGTAATTTAGTGCACTTTGATTTGACTTTAAGACGTGATAAGAGACAGAGGTGTGGCTTCACTATTCTGCACATGATAACCCAGTCTTCCAAACCATTTTTTGAAGAGACTGCCCTTTCTCAGTGTTTGTTCTTGGCACTGTTGTCAATAATGAGTTTGGTGTAAATGCATAAATTTATGTCTGTGTTCTCAATTCTGCTCCAGTTGTGTAGATATGTCTGTTATTATACCAATATTATGCCGTTTCATTCACAGCAGTTTATCATATATTTTGAAGTCATGTGTTGTGGTGCTTCCAGCTCTGTTCTTTTTGCACAGTATTTCTTTGGCTATTTGGAGTCTTCTGTGGTTGCATATATATTTTTGAATTTTTTTTTTCTACTTCTAGGAAGAATCTAATTGGTGTTTTGATAGAGATTGCATTGATACTGTAGATCTCTTTGGGTATCACTGTCATTTTAACACTATTAATTATTCTAATACACGAGCATGGGATCTTGTTTCTTGTGTGTGTGTGTGTTCCCTTCAAATCCTTTCATCAATATAATGTTAATGTTTTCTAAAGAGATTTTTTTCACTTCTTTGATTAAATTTAATCCTAGGTATTTTATGTTATTTAGCTGTTATAAATGGAATAGATTGCTTGATTTCTTTTTTCTGTTTATTTGCTGTTGGCATATGTAATCCCACTGATTTTTGTAAGTTGAACTTGCATCCTGCAAAATTACTGAGTTTGTTTAGAGGGTCTAACAGGTTTTAGATGGAATATTTAGGTTTTTCTAAATATAATATCATGTTTTCTGTGAAGGAATATAATCTAATTTGTTCCTTTCCAATTTGGGAGCCCTTTATTTTTTTCTTTTGTATAATTGCTCTGGTTAGGAAGTCCATTACTATGTTGAATACAGTTGGTGCAAGTGTACATTTTGTGTTGTTTTATATCTTAGAGGAAAGGCTTTAAATTTTCCCCATTGCATAGGATGCAATGTGAGTTTGTCATATATAGCCTTTAATATTTTTGAATTATATTCCTTTTACAGCCCATTTTAATCATATAGGGATGTTGAATTTTGTCAAATGCTTTTTTTAGTATCTATTGAATTGATATTTTTTTGTCCTTGACCCTGTTAATTTGATGTATTATGTTTAATTATTTGCATATGTTGAACCATCCTTGAATTTTGAAAAGAATCATAGTGAATAATCTTTTTAATCTTCCATTGGATTTGGTTTGGTAGTATTTTTTAAAGGATTTTTGCATCTATATCCATAGGGATACTGAGTGGTCGTTTTATATTTTTGTTATGTCCTTGTCTGGCTTTTGTATCAAGGTAATTCTAGTTAAATAAGATAAATTTTAAAGTTGTAAAATTCTTCATTTTTTTTTGTAATAGTTTAATTGGTATAAGTTATTCATTACATTTTTGGTAAAATTGAGTTCCTGAGTTTCTAGGTTTTGCTTTGATGGAAGAACTATTTTACTCCTTTGATCTTGTTATTTGTTATTATTCTGTTCAGATTTTCTATTTTTCATGGTTAGATCTTGTAAGTTGTGTGTGTTTAGTAATTACTTTTTTCTAGTTTTTTCAATTTGATGGCATGTTGCTATTCATAACACTTTTTAGTGATCCTATAGTGTCGATTGTTATGGAACCTTTTAAATTTTTTTATTTTGTTTGGGTCCTCTCTGTTTTGACTGGTTTATTTTTAGTTAGTCTTGTTAATGATTTGTCGATTTAGTCTTTAAAAAACAAAAAACCTCTTTATTTCATTGATCTTTTGTATTTTTTAGTGTCTATTTCATTTCTTTCTTCCTTGATTCCTTATTGTATATTTCCTTCCACTAGTTTTAGATTTGATTTATTCTTGTTTTTCTAGTTTCTTGAGGTGCATATTTAGGTGCAAGTTCTTTATTTGAAATATTTTTGCTTTTTTGATGTAGGCATTTATTATTATGAACTTTCATCTCAGAATTGCTTTTTCTGTACCCCATTGATTGTAGTATGTGGTGTTTTCATTTGCTTCAAGAATTTTTAAAATTTCCTGCTTGGTTTTTTCATTGATCCAGTGGTTATGGAAGGACATGTTTTTTTAAATTTCCATGTGTTTGTATAGTTTCCAAATTTCTTCTTAATACTGATTTCTTGTTTAATTCTATTGTCAAAAAGATACTTGAGATACTTACCTGGCGGGGAGAGACCATGATCATGAAGGAGTTTTTCCCAGGGCGAGGCTTATCCTTTGCACTCCGGATGTGCTGACCCCTGCGATTTCCCCAAATGTGGGAAACTCAACTGAATAATTTGTGGTAGTGGGGGACTGTGTTTGTGCTCTCCCCTGAATTAAAAAAAAAAAGATACTTGATATGATATTAACTTTTAAAAATTTGTTGGAAGTTGTTCTGTGACCTACTATATGGTCTATCCTGAGTATGTTCAATGTGCTGATGGAAAAACTGTATTCTGTAGTTGCTGAAATGTTCCATAAATGTCAGTTAGGTCCGTTTAGCCTAGAGTATTGTTTATCTCTGATGTTTCATTGTTAAAATTCTGTCTAGATATCTGTCCATTATTTAGAATGGAGTGTTCAAGTCCCTGACTGTTTTTGTATTTCATTCTATCTCTCCTTTTAAATTATTAATTTTTCCATTATATGTTTGGGTGCACTGGTTCAGGTTTCAAGTATGTATTTATACTTCTTATATATTCTTTCTGAATTGACCCCTTTGTAATTATACAATGATATTCTTTGTTTCTATTTACAGTCTTTGGCTTGAAATCTATTTCATCTTATATGAGTATAATTAATCTTGCTCTTTTTTGTTTTCATTTGCTTGAAATATTTTTCTCCATTCCTTCACTTTTAATCTTCCCTTTCAGAAAAGTCAGTTTCTTATGAGAAGCATATAGTTGGGTATATTTTTCTTAATCATTCAGTTACTCCACATATTTTTTTAAATTATTTTTTATTGAGTCATAGCTGTGTATAATAATTCAGTCATGGAGTACAGTGTGCGGGCTTCACATACAATCGGAGATATTTTTATCAACCTGATTGATATAATATTCATGATATTTTCTCATTTACTATGTGAAAACAATTTTGATCCGTATTTAGAAGTTTTCTCTGGAGAATTTAGTCCATTTACATTCAATGCTATCATTGATTGTTACCTGTTTTCTGGTTGTTTTATAACTCCCCTCTTTCTTTCTTCATTTTTATGTCTTTTTTTGTGGTTAAATTATTTTTTATGGTAGTAGGTTTAAACCACTGCTTGTTGAATGCGTATATCTCCTATAAGTTTTGCTTTTACCATGAGGCTTACCAAAACTGTCTTATAGATAACAAATAATTTTAAACTGGTGATTGAAAAGAAAAGCAACAAATAAAGAAACAATGTAAAAACTTTAAACTTTAACTCAATTCCCATCATTTTGACTTTTTCTTGTCTCAATTTACATCTTTTTATATTGCTTATCTCTTAACACATTGTAGTTATTATTTTTGGCAAACATATTTTTAGTCTTCATATTTGAGATATCATTGGATTATACGCAACAATTACAGTATTAGAGTATTCTGATTTTGTCCACGTACTTAATTTTGACAGTGAGCTTTATACTGTCAAATATTTTCTTTTTGCACATTAGCATTTTTCTTTTCAAAATTTTTAGCGTGCCTTATAGGACAGGTCTAGTAATGATGAATTCCCTCCTTCACATTTAAAGAAAGTTTTACTTAATTCAGTATTCTTGGTTGGCTGAGGTTTTTTTTTTTTCTTAAGAATTTTGATTATCTTTTCCCAGTCCCTCCTATCCTACATGGCTTTCCCTGAGAGGTCTGTTGCCAGATGATTCATAGGTTCCTTATGTGTTATTTGCTTTTTTTCTCTTATTGTTTTGAGGATCCTCTGTATCCTTGACATTTGAGAGTTGGTCTTAATATGACTTGGAGTAGTCTTATTTGGATTGAATCTGTTTAGGGATATCTTACCTCCTTGTACCTACACATTTATATCTTTCTCTAGGTTTAGAAAGGTTTCTGTTACTGTTGGGAGTTTTTTGTTTGTTTACTTTGTGTGTGTATGTGTTTTGTTTGTTTGTTTTTGAGACAGAGTCTTACTTTGTCACCCTTGGTAGAGTGTGGTGGCATCACAGTTCACAGCATCCTCAAACTCTTGGGCTCATGTGATTCTCTTGTCTCAGCCTCCCAAGTCGCTAGGACTATAGGACTGACCACAATCCCCAGATAGTTTTAGAGATGTGGTCTCGCTTCTGCTTAGGCTGTTCTCAAACTTTTGAGCTCAGGTGACTCACCCATCTCTGCCTCCCAGAGTGCTAAGATTAAAGGCATGATCCAGTGTCCCTGGCCTTGGTTAATGTTATTATTAATACTGAATAAGTTTTCTACCCTTGTGCTTTTCTCAACTTTCTCTTGGAATGCCAGTAACTTTAGGCTTGCTCTTTTGAAGTTATACTCTACACCCTGTTCCTAATTCCTTGTCATTATTTTTGTCTCTGTGTTTTTCATTAGCCTATCTTCAAGCTCACTGATTTTTTTCTCCTGTGTGAACCATTCTGCTGTTGTGAGCCTCTACTGCCTATTTCAGTTCAGGAAATTTATTTCTCCATTCTCCAGATTTCTGTTTTCTAATTTCAATCTCTTTGTTAAATTTCTATGATACATTTCTGAACTGCTTTCTGTGTTACCTTGGGGTATTCCGAGTTTCTTTGCAACTGTTATTTTGAAATTTGTATCTGAGAGCTCACCTATCACCATCTCTTTATGGTTGATCCCTGGCTCCTTACTTTGCCCATCGGGAAAAGTGATGGTTCCCAGTTTGCTGTTGTTTATTGTAGACGTATGCCTATGGCTTCACAGTATTGAATTAGTTATTTATTCCTGTCTTCTCTGTATGGTTTCTTTTGGTCTTTCTAAAGTACGTTTGCTTAGAGGCTCTTTGAGCTCCCTGTGAGTGCCATTGATCCCAGATCACCATTGCCTTTTTAGCTCTATATGATGCCTTTAGCCCAGGTTTGCATTGGCTCTCACATGTGTTAGGAGCACTGACCATCCTGATGGGGAGGGTTTCAAAAAAGGATACCTTGGCTAAGAAGGAAGGCTAGCTGTGGGTTTGTGCCCAGAAGACCCATGGAGCATGCCTCTTACAGCACAGGGCTGCTGAATAGGCACTCTGATTTGGCATTTTCTTTCACTGAGATAAAGAGCAGAATTTGGGGGCTGGTACTTTCAGTCCTGCTTCCCTTCTTTGTCTATAGCTTCCATTAGGATTTTTTTTTTCTTCTAAAAGGAAGAAAGGCTTTCTTGCAATAGAATGCAAAATGATGGGGAAATTTGCTATCTGCCTCAGTTCTACTTTTTGGAGTATACAAACCATTAAGTCCAGAAAAAAAATTTTTGTACATGGTGCCTGGTAGATTAAGGGAGGGACAATGTAGACAGAGACGTCTGTTTCTTTTGCTATTTGCTCAGAGATTTTCACTTCTCTATGTCTCTGAGGATTGTTTCAGCTTTAGATTTAAGCTGGATAGTCTTGGCCCTAGATATTTGTTTTCAGTTTTCTGTGGGGTACAGTGAAGCAAAGTTACTTTGACTCCATCATTTTGTTGTTGTCACTTCTGGCCAGGCGAGGCTTCAGGGTGCTTTCCTCCATGTTCTTATTGGTCTGGCTACCACTGTGCCCTGGGAAGAGCCCCCTCTGTGGATTGCAGCCTCACCCTTATAGGGAGACCATAAATGAAATTTATAGGAGGCTATTATTTTGAACTGAGTTCCCTAAAAGTCCTGATAGATCAAATGTTATCACTTGTCCCGGATTCCATAGAATTGAACTGAACTCATGAATGGGTCATTAAAAAAAAAAGAAGAAGAAAAAAAACCTAGAAGATTGACAGCAAGCAGGGGCTCTGCAAACCTGACTTTAAGGCATATAAAGAATATAACTTTAAAACAAGCAATCTATTTTTAAATTTTTTCTTTATTAAATCATAGCTATTTACATTAATGCATTTATGGGGTACAATGTGCTATACATTGTGATATACAATGTGGAATGCTTATATCAAACTGAATAACATAACCATCACCTCACTTATTTGTTGTAGTCAGACATTTATACTCTATTCTTAATAGTTTTGAAATGTACCATTGCATTGTGTACATTAGGTGAGGTCCCACCAAATACCCTCACTCCTCCTCTCTCCTTTCCCTCCTTCTTTCTGGACTATAGTTATGTTTTATTAGTCATTTGAATGTGTAGTTGATTACTTATTGATTTCATAGCAGTATTGAGTAAACTGGATACTTTTTCATCCATTTTTGAGATACTTTACTAAGAAGAATATGTTCTAGCTCCATCCAGGTAAACACAAAAGATGTGAAGTCTTCATCATTTTATGGCTGCATAGTATTCCACGGTATACATATACCACAATTTGTTAATCTATTCATGAGTCAAGGAGCACTTGGGCTGCTTCCATGACTTGGGGTTTCCCCTCCATTTCTGTTTTTCTCAGCCTTTTCTGCCTGCAAGGCTCACCCCCTCTACTCACTTTAGCAAAGCATCTTTCTGTATCACAGGTAGAATTCTGCCCTATTCATGAGTTGTTAATGAGAAAGTTAGATCTTTAAACTAAATTTGTTGACATTTTCATCTTTGACAATACGGAACCATTTTATTGGCCTGGTGTGTTGTAGTTTTTCTCTTTAGGAAATGTATGTAGTTTTCTATTATCTCTGGTTTGGTCCTTTTTTATCCTGGTTGTTGAATATTCTCCCTCAGCCCTTCGATATTTCCTTTCCTTTTCTGACGTTCAAAAAATTGATGCTATTGGCTTCATCAACCAGATTGTAAGTTAGATTTGGCACTAACATGGTATGGAATGTTGTCAGTAAACTATTTCTCTGCTGCTTTTCTGTTGAACGTCTGAGTGGTACTAACTGAATTTTTCTACTTAAAGTCACCACTCATGTTCCATCAGGCTATTTCTATAGCACCTTTCATAGCTTCCTTGACATTCTAATAACTATGTTCTCTCTCTTTTGCTTTTGTCTTTAACTGAATCTACATTTTCTAGTTTCATCAGTTGAGGAATGTATTTGAATTAACACATCCATTTTTGAAAGTAGCAATCTTCTTCTACTTTCTGTGGCATTGCATCAACCTAGATGTAATCCTTCCCCCACCAGCAATCTGTAGCTGGACTTCAAGCTAGTGTTTAAGTTACAGACCAAAATATTTAAATTACTACTGGAAAATTTCATCTTAGTGTACTCCAAGTACCTAAAACACAACATACTGTGAACTAAATGTTCTATATCTCCCTTAAATCACTTCTTTTTTTCCAGTCGCTTGCTTACTCAGTTGAAAAGCCTTTGTCAATAGCAAATTTTGATTCAAGTAGCAAGATTTCAGGCCAGAAATCATGTGAAAATTTAATTTTGGTTCTCAGAGATTTTTACCTCTCCATTTACAGAGGATTTCAAGAATGTCATGGAGTTTATTGTGGTCCTCCACTGCACAGAAGGTTTATTTCTTTTTCACCTTTCACTTACAATGTAGACTTTTTGAGTCTCATCTTTATGCCATTTTCTGTTGAATTCTTTACCTGGGGAAAGCCCCAGGCTTTTACCCTTTTCTCTCCATTTATATGCTAAAAAGAAAAGCTGAAAGGAATCAGCATTAGCAAATACACTCTGAATTAAAACTAGCTTCCACAGTTTCTTAACTCATAGAAATTTTATTTTCAACTCATTTATCCTTTTCTTCTTCCCTCCTTTCTTTCCTCCCTTCTCTTTTTGCCCTTTTCTTTCCCTTTCCTTCTTTTCTCTTTCTTCCTTCTCCCTTGTTTGGCTAATTCAGTAAATCACCTTTTTCATTTTAATCAAAATCCTCACTTGTTTCCAGTAAAGCACTTTTATAGTATTTATCCCTCCATTAAATTGGTTGAATGGATCCACTGTAAATCTTAAGTATCTGGAGAGGGTGGTTGATTGATCACCACATGCCCTAACCCCTATTTCCCATCAGGTACACTTAACGTATGAAAGTTATATAACTTCAAAATAGAACCTGAGTTCCAGGAATTCAGGTATATTTTATAATAACCTAAGTGATTTTAACTTTGCTGAGTTCTCGGATCCTTCCAGCTCAATACTTAAGGATTAGTTTATCCAAATGCTGCAGTGTAGTTGTAGCAGAGACACCTTGTTCTCCATCAAAATCCATTATCTCCTCACTGTTTGAAGTAGTCACTGAGAGATAGCTGGCCTGCCAGAACCTATACTTACCATGCTTTCTTTCCTCTAGATGTACTCAAGTCACTTATCATAGATTTGTAAGAAGTTTGTTTACTATTATTTTTTATTACCAGCTATATGTAAATTGCTCCAAGACTATATGTCACAAGCAATAAGACACAAATTGTCTCTATCACTGAAAAAGTGTTCCCTCTTAATAGTAACACATTAGCTGGACAAGAAGTCCCTGTTTTGTTTGTTTGGTTGGTGGTTTTTTGTTTGTTTGTTTTTTGAGACAGAGTCTCACTTTTGTGCTGGGTAGAGTGCCATGGCATCATAGCTCACAGCAACTTCACACTATTGGGCTCAAGCAATTCTTTTGCCTCAGCCTCCCAAGTAGCTAGGACTACAGGCGCCCACCACAATACCTTGCTATTTTCACAGAGGGTGTCTCACTCTTGCTCAGGCTGATCTCAGACCTGTGAGGCACTCCACCTGCCTCTGCCTCCCAAAGTGCTAGGATTACAGGCATGAGCCAATGCACCTGGCCCTGTTACTTTGTTAAACCACTGAAATTTTAGGTTTCATTACCAAAGTAATATGGTCTGAATATTCAAGCTCTTCCAAAATTTATATGTTGAAATACTTACTCCTGAGATCATAATATTAAAAAGGTGGTAACTTTAGGAGATTGACTAGGTTGTGAGGGCAGAATGCTCATGAATGAGATCAATGCCCTTATAAAAGAAGCACTATTGTCTCTTCCACCATGTGAGAAGACAGCAAAGGAGGCTGTCAACAACTCAGAAAGCAATACTTACCAGGCACTGAATTTGCCAGTGCCTTCATCTTAGACTTACCAGAAAGTAAAACCAACCATGAGAAAGTAATTTCTGTTGGTGATAAGCCATCCACTTTCTAGTATTTTGTTATAGAAGCCTGAACCTCTTCAGATACACAGGTAGTGGTTAGAATTCACATTTATTGTATTCTGCAATTTACAACTATTTGATTAGGAATTACTGAGGTTTGCAACTTTTTAAGAATTTTTACACACTCTCTTTAATTTTCCTGGCACACTTAGATAGAAAATTTTAAGATTAATATTCAAACAAGGAAACTGATGCTTATACAAGGTCCTTAACATGTCCAAAGTTAAAGCAGAACACCTAAGCACCTCTCAGTTTTAGATGACAAGAATACTTTCTTTCATCACTTTAATTCTGATAGAAACTCCTTCTCCTGATGGTTAGAGATGCTGAACATTTTATTATGTATCTGTTGGCCATTAGACTATCTTCCTTTGAAAAGTTTTGGTTCATGTCTTTTAGGGAAGTGTTTTGATTTTTTTCTTGATTTTCTTGAGTTGTCTGTATATTCTAGTTATTAGTCCTTTATCAGACGTATAGCATGCAGATATTTTTTTCCAATTTTGCAGATTGTCTATTTACTCTATTCACTGTGTCCTTGGTCGTGCACAAAAATTTTAACTTGATCAGATCCTGTTTATTTTTTGTTGTTGTTACTCTGATTGCTTCTTCATAAATTCCTTCCCTAGGCTAATATCCATGAAGAGTTGTTCCAACACTTTTTTCTAGAATTCTTATAGTTTCAAGCCTTAGGTTTAGGTCCTTTATCCATTATTAATTAATTTTCGTGAGAGGTGAGAGGTGCAAATCTTGGTTTAATTTTCTACATGTGGCTATTGAGTTTTCCCAACATCATTTATTGAATAGGGATCCTTTTCCCCATTAAGTGTTTTTGTCTGCTTTGTTAGAGATTAGATGGGAGGATGAGCATGGTTTCATATCTGAAATCTCATTTCTGATGGATAGATCTATGTCTTTGTTTTTGTACCAGTGTCATGCTGTTTTGGTTACTATAGCTTTGTAGCTTGAAGTATTGTAAAATGATGCCTCTCAATTTGTTCTTATTATGTAAGGTTGTGTTGATTATTCAGGATATTTTCTGGTTACATACAAATCATAGACCTGTTTTTCCTAGGTCTGTGAGAAATAACATTGAAATTTTAGTGAGTATTACACTGAATCTGTAAATCACTTCTGGTAGTATGGACATTTTAACAATGTTGATTCTGCTGATCCATGAGCCTGGTATGTTTTTCCATCTGTTTACATCCTCTGTGATTTCTTTCCCCCGTGTATCATAGTTCTCCCTACAGGGATAGAACTTGAAAAATATTGCACCTTTGATTTGATTCTCAGCTTGACTATTGTTGGTGTATATGAGAGCAACTGATATATGTATACTGGTTTTGTACACAGAGACCTTGATGAGTTTATTTATCAATTTCAGGAGGCTCTTGTTGAGTTGTTGGGTATTTCTAGATATAAGATCATGTTATCAGCAAAGAGTGATAGTTTGATCTCTTCTTTACCCACTTAGATCCCCTTGATTTCCCGGTCTTTCCTGATTGTTCTGGTGAGAACTTCCAGCACTATGTTGAATAAAAGTGGTAAAAGATGCAACCTTGTCTGGTTCCACTTCTTAGCAGGAATGCTTTCAATTTTTTCTCATTCATTGTGATTTTGGCTGTAGTTTTCTTATATATAGCCTTGATAATTAGAGTGCAAATGGCCCCTACCATAGGTACAGAGTTAATTTTTTAAATAAATGAAAATATTCCCTTTTCAGCATCTACAACAATCCATATTTTCAAACTTCAGAAAAGTGAAGTACTTCTAAAACCAAATTTCTAAATATTTATATACATATATGTGTACATGAGTAAAACTTTTGGGGCAAAAAGTAAGCATTGAAAAGAGACCTCAAACATCACTTGCCTTATTTTTTGATTGGAAGCTGGTGATAAGACAGATATTGATTCTCTTGTATTTAACACAAGCATATCAGATACACAAACAGCCCTGAAATGAATCCCCACAGAGCTTTCCTGGATGTAGATGCAATATTTTAACTTAAAATTCATTGTATTCATATGAATCCAACTATGTTTTATCATTACACTGAGTGCATCCCAGGTATAGGATAAGAAAAGCAATGCTCATGAATCCCATATGACAGTAGGCACAGAATGCTAATGCAGATAAAAAGGCCCTCATTGTTGCTGTCACTGTGTATTATATGAAAGAAGTGTTTTTTCATCACAAATCTGTCTAGAGGAGGTATTCACCCTCAGCTCAAACCTCAGTCAGAAAGCTACTCATTTCTCTTAAGGGAGAAAAGTTTATTATCCAACCAATTGTGGGGAAAAGGTAGCTGATAAGAGAAACAGAAAACTCACATTAATGTGCATAATGCAATGGTACATTTCAAAACTATTAAGAAAAGAGTGTAATTTAGCCTTACCACAACAAATAAGTAAGGAAGGTGATGAATGTGTTAATCAGTTTGATGCAAGCCTTTCACATTGTATATCAAATCAGTACACTGAACACCATAAATGCATCGATGTACACAGTTATGATTTAATTAAGAAAACTAAAATAAAATAAAATAAAGGCAAAAATGTATAGCATAATAGAAAGAAAGAAAAAACATACCCTCACAATGTATAACCTGTGGCCAACATTTTATATGTCCTAGCAGAAATAACAAAAGTTTACTTTAAATGTCATGTCCACAACACCCAACTTGGTGTGCAATTGAAAAAGCAAATAAACAAAGTGGAAGGATCATGTAGCAAGAAAACAGAGAATATGAGTATTAGCTCCCAAAGGAGATAAAAATGAAATAAGGACATCACAGTACACTTGGGAAGAAATATGTAGAATTCAGAGATTTATTCACTTATGGAATAACTCAATTTTTCATGACATTTATAATTGTTTTATAAAATTACACAGAAGAAATATAACTTTGGAGTGATATGCCCATGCTTTCAATTCCAGAACTAATACCGTATCTGTAGACTACATCAAGGTGTGAGTTGAAGATCTTCTCAAGCATGTCTGGGTTGAATGGCCCCCACTTGACTATTGCAGACAATAATGGTGCTCAGATGAACCTCCCTTAAAAAAAGTAAATTATCTGTATTCCCTGTCCAAGTCCCTTGGCTCCTAAGGAGGAACAGAATATCTGAGTGCTGAGCGTTTGACTGCTGAGTGCTATTCTTAGCCTGGGTTTCCTTATGTGGGGGTGTTAAGGAGTACACTGCCCAGTCCTGTCTGGACTGCTCTAGAGACACAATGGTACCTGGACATTCTCAAGGAGGCTCCAGACCTAGAGCTACCCGAGTATCATTTTCTTCCTCACAGGATCCCTTTAAGGGTTTGTTCCATTAACTTCAAGATTTCATGCCATGAAAGAGTGATATAAAGTTACTCTGTGTGTGTGTTTGTGTGTGTATGTGCCCGTGTGTTGACACTGCTCAAAATTGGGGATAAAAGCTGAAACGAGGTTCTATCTTTAAGAGCTGCTCCATCTGTGAGGTGCTGGAGAATTATTTGATTCTTAGTCCAAGTAATTCTCTGTTATTTTTGATAGAATACACTGCAACAGATGCCACCACAGCAGGAAAAGAATTTTTTGAACAAAGACGCCAGTTTACATTAATCTGTACTCATTTGCTCTACCCTCTTATTAGAGTGGAATAAAGCATATCATTTGTCGTTTGATCATCTGTGGTAGAGCAAGTAAGTAATAAAGCTGCATGTATAGAGTCCCCATTGAGGGCCACCTGGTAATGTGAGAATTATCTCATACTCTTCAGAAGATAGGGTTAAACAACTTCCTGAATAAAATACCTTTTTTCTGATATAAGCAATCTTATTTTTTAAGCCTTGGGGAAAATAGTTCACTGCAGTTTTTATTGGTATATTCCCGTTGGATAGGTGACAATCTAGAGGGGAAAAGGGTTTTGTACTTCGATGATACACCTACAAACCATTTCTGCAGGAAAAGAAAACTGTCAACCTTGCTTTTGATGGCAGAGTCCAGTACAGTTACATACGTGATTAGGAAAAATAAAATAAACTTTCTCATTGCCTTAACACCTACATTGTCTTTTTTAGTATTGGTGCCATTAAATTATGTTTCTCTAGTGATAGATTTTTTTTTAATATCCTATAATACCATAATAAGAGGGAACTTTAATACTCCTCTTACAGAGCTGATCAGATCCTCTGAACAGAAATTAAATAAGGATATAAGGGACTTAAATGAAACCCTAGAACAACTGTGCTTGATAGACACATATAGAACACTCCATCCCAAAGATAAAGAATATACATTCTTCTCATTGCCCCATGGAACATTCTCCAAAATTGATCATATCCTAGGACACAAAACAAACCTCAACAGAACCAAAAGTATTGAAATTTTACCTTGTATTTTCTCAGACCACAAGGCACTAAAGGTGGAACTCAACTCCAACAAAAACATTCAACCCCACACAAAGGCATGGAAACTAAACAACCTTCTGTTGAATGACAG
>CAUYRH010078833.1:0-27272 GCA_963574655.1 Perodicticus potto
CTTGAAAAATGTGTTGTATAAGAGTGTGTGAGCATCAGCCCATGAATGGATTAATAAATTGTGGTACATGGACACCATGAAATATTATGCAGCCTTAAAGAAAGATGGAAACTTTACGTCTTTCATGTTTACATGGATGGAGCTGGAACATATTCTTCTTAGCAAAGTATCTCAAGAATGGAAGAAAAAGTATCCAATGTGCTCAGCCCTACTATGAAACTAATTTATAGCTTTCATATAAAGGCTACAACCCAATTACAGCACAAGAATATGAGAAAAGGGGCAAGGTAGGGGAGTGGAGGGGGGAGGTTGGGATGGAGGGAAGATAATTGGTGGGACCACACCTATGGGGCATCTTAGAAGGGTACAGGTGAAACTTACTAAATGAAGAATATAAAGGTCTTAACACAATAACTAAGAAAATGCCATAAAGGCTAAATTAACCGCTTTGATGTAATTATTTCACACTGTATATGAAACCAGTGCATTTTACCCCATGATTGCATTAATGTACATAGCTATAATTTAATTAAAAAAAAAAAAAGAGTGTGTAAGGATCTCGGTGGCAGTGCACATCAGATCTGGGGCCAAAGAATAAATTTGCCAAAATTAGTTGCTCTGTAGCCACTGATGAATTACCTACAGTCTCTAAGCTTTAGTTTTCTTAAATATGAACAAAAATACCTTACCACTGGAATTTCTGTGAGGTTTAGACATGATACACATTCTGAGCCCATGCACTTTATTTAGTCATCGAATACAATAAACACAAAACCTATCAAATAATATGCATATGTGTATCTATATACATGTAAGTATGAGTATTATCATTTTACACCATTTAAAAATATATAAAAATCATTATTTGCTAGCTTTGAACTTTTATGATACCCACTTTTGGGTCAAAATTAAGCATGTGCTTAACTATATTTGGCAGAGGAGTACATAAGATTAACGGGAAGAATAAGATCAACACTACCTATTGAAAATAAAAAGATATTTAGGCTTAAAAAATAGCTTCTCCTAAAATAATTTGGACTTTCATGAGAATACACAGCACAAAATTTTCTTTTATGAAAATAATTATTCTTACACTTGCTTTTATATTAAATTAATGACTATACGCTTTTTACGTATGATTAAACTATTTGTTGAAATCCATAAGGTTGTTTTCTACCATTCATGTAAAACATGTTGTAGCTCTTTAGGTTAATATGTAATAGATTATGAAGAGTATGTTTAAATAAAATATAAAATAATATATACATGTATAGTATATTTAAATTATGTGGCACTAAAAAAGAATCAAAAGTTCCACAAGAAAAGTGAGAAGTAATTTAGGATGTATTGGGTACCTAGTAGATATCAGATACAAGGTTGGCTACTTTACCTCTATTAATTATTTGAATCCTGCAGTAATACTTATGCAGACAGTATTTTCTCCAGTTTAACCTAGAGGAAAGGCAGTTCTGTGAGATGAAGAAATATTCTTGTGGTAGTAAGTGGAGAGGTTTTAGCACATCTACTTGACTCCATCATGCAACTTGGCTTCCCTCTCATGTGGAATTAAGACTTAACCTTTATGATTTAAAATTTCCCTTCCAATTTTTATATTAGACCCTTGAAAGAAAAATAAGTGCAAATAACTGACAAAATAGAGTTTCTAAGTGTCAGAGAATGTGTAAATTGATATATTTGAAATATTTTTTTTCCTTTGGGGAAATTTGAATTAATAACAGTGGTCTTTGCCCTTATCAAAAATATAGAATAAATTTTGACAAATATTTTCATAATTAATGGACATCCATTACAAACATAATGATTATCAGTCACTCAGAGATATTTAGATATGTTGTTTATAAAGAAATGATTTTATTTTTTCAAAGCCTTATACACACATGAATAGGATACATATCTAAATATCTGAAACTATTAAGTATTGTGAAAAATTTCTTAATTATATTATCAAATATAACACTAATAAATTAAAACAAATGTCTTTTATTTCTAAAAAATAGTTTCCTACTCTCCATGAAAAAACTAAATCTTTATCCTATTTTCCAGAAACATTTTTTTTTTTTTTTGTTATGAGATAGTCTCACTCTGTCACAGTGGGTGGAGTGCCATGGCATCATCTTAGCTCACAGCAACCTCAAATCCTTGGGCTCAAATGATCCTCTTGCCTCAGCCTCCTGTGTAGCTGGTTCTACAGGCAACCACAAGGACTTCCATGTAGTTTTTTCTGTTTTTAATACAGAAAGAGTCTTACTCTTCCTCAGGCTGGTCTTGAACTCTTAAGCTCAAGGAATCCACCTGCCTTAGCTTCCCGGTGTGCTAGGATTACAGACATGAGCCACTGTGCCCAACCCAGAAACATTTCATTGAGTGAAAAACAATTAAAATTGACAAAGATAAAACAGAAATTCCAGGTGTCCCTTTCTATCATTTTCTTTAGAGCTAATGAAATATATATTTATGTATCTCAAAAAGCAGTTTTTCTATCAATTGACTATATATACACACACATATTACTAAGTATATATATTTATATGTGTGTGTGTATCATTTTTTTCCTGAGTAATTTAAAAGTGTCCAAAATATTCACTTTCAAGCATCTGAATGGCCATGTAAATGTTTAGTGAGGAGCAAAGGATGGCTTTCTTATCCAGTAGTCTCTCCTTTATCCAAGGAGATGTTCCAAGACCCCCAGGGGACACCTGCAAATACTACAGAATGTGACATACACAGTCACATTGTATTGAACAGGCAGCATATTCACGTTGCATGAATGAGATGAAGGCATAATTCACATGTGGGAGGGGGAAGAGTGGGATGTCAGGAGATTTCATCACACTACTCAGAATCATGGAGCACAATTTAAAGCTGATGAGTGATTTATTTCTGTATTTTTTCATTTAATATCTTTAGACTGGGATTGACTGTGGGTAACTAAAAGTGTGGAAAGCAAAACAGCAGAAAAGGTTTGGGGAGAGTACTTGTATCTGGCAGTCATTCCCAATTTCTCAAAAATACAAAACAAGGGCTCCTTTGGCTATTTTATAATGATTTCGGGGATACATTTATCAATTTGAGTTTACATGGAGAAGCTCCTATATGCCTATGATAGCCTTTTAAAAGGTATTTCTTGAATTCATAGGAACAATCATTCATTTTATTTATACGTTACCCCAAATTACAGTTCATAAATTACATACTGAAATTTCTATTTGGGCGACAGTACACTGAAAGCCCTGACTTTAGCATAAGATAATTCATCTATGCAACAACTACAAAATTTGTGCCCCCTAAAATTCTTAAATAGCAACAACAACAACAAAGAAATTCTAAATGCTAATCAATACCATTTAAATATCTCAATTGTTACTAATGGACTAAGTTATCCACGGGCAGAGGACTAGTTGTAATACACTTGTCAGTGCACCTGTTTGCTTAAAGCCTAAAGAGATTCTTCATGGTCAGAAGAAGGTAGATTCTTATATAAAACCTGTCCTCACGGAGGCAGTGTCAGACATGTTATAACTATGTCTTCTTATAAATTGGCTAACTATCCATTTTTATAATTCCACTGATACATCTCTTTTCTTTGTAACATTCTCATTAGAACACATAAAATTCTTGACCACCGTTCCAGAAAAAATCTTCTATTTACAAGTTTTGTCTTTCATTCAAATTATATTCAAAGTCTGGGGATTACAGCGCAATGATTGAAGTTCTGCTTTGATACTTACTTTAAACAAGAATGTTATGAGACAATTAATTGATGCTAAATATGGAGAAGTGATTAACGAATAGTTTGTAAACTGAATTTTCTATGAAATAGAATGGTGAATGTTAAAGTCTTTTTATTTGGAGGACTCAAGAAGAGCATGTTTATTTAATTATTTAAAAACATGACAGAACACAGCTATATTAGTTTTTATTTCAATTTACCATCAACGTAGGACTGCACCACACCATTCTATAGGTAACCTAGTGACACCATCTTGCTCTGTCACTGGAGGAAGGTCACCCAAGAAGAGTATGATCAGCTCAAAAGATGAGGCTGACATTTTAGTTAATAGCCAAAGGCTGGCAGAAGACGACACTCCTTGAGAAGGATTCCAAACAGGATATTTCATCATGCACCATATTTATAAAGCAAAGAATTCAACTGATGTTTCCCCTTGGGCTATTTCCATGGGCTCACATGGACAAAAATGTGCTGAAGTGACTATCAAACATTGGCAGGATCATGAGTCGTTATAATCTTACATATGATTACAATAGCTTTTTTTTTCTAGTATGTGCCAATAATTATTTTTGCCATCCTCAATGGAAAATCATTGTTTCCCATAAATAAGAAAAATAAGATGCCATGATTGTTCATTTTATAATGTGAGACAAAAAGTCCGGTATCAAAAATAATTTTTAAAAAGAAAATATTAAAAAAGCAAAAGGGAAAAATTGATTTATGTCATGCAGCTATGTACTTCATGAATATGGTTGCGGACATAAGGATTTGGAAATACTAAATACTAATACTAATAAAGAGCTGGGGATATTTATTCACACCCCAAGGCAAGCTGCATGATATTAGGAATTAGGAGAGAGAACATACAGTGTCCTAGACACCCTGAAAGGAAGGGCTCTTCTGAGGCCGGTTGTACCTGCATAGATACAAAGTGAGTTTATAAGATGGGTGTGCAGGCATGGTAAAGCAATAGGGCTGAACTAATATAATCATGTTTGCTCTGTCAGAGGAATTTTCTTTTAGTGGGAATAACTGGTTGTTTAAATAGAAAATTTAAAAATTGGCACTGGGCTTGCCCATCTTCTTGATTCAGAGAAAATGGGCACCCATACACATTTCCTTTGATTTCTCTAAGATTCCCAGAAGCCCAGGAGAGTCGTGAGGGCTCTCAGCTATGCCATTATTGCTACCTGTGCATGAACTGCCCAAGTTTGTCCAAAAGAAATTTATAGACGCATTCGTTCTGGAAAACCATGAGCTACCCTGACCTTTATTCATTTTGGTTTGTGCTGGATTTAATTTTATCTTTTTTTTTTCTTTTCTTCTTTTATGCTACAGTTGAATACAATGATGAATTACTAAAAAGATGCAAGACTTCTTCATCCATACTGGGAAGAAAGATAATCTTGGAAAATTAGTGATTTAACATGTCTGTGTATTAACAAACTTTAAAGGGGGCAATGTCATCACAGACGTCTGGACTGGTGTCAGGTTTATCAGCTTGGCAAATGTAAATAGGCCGGTACAAAATTCTAATAATTCCCCAGCGACCTCCCGCAATCTCTGAGAGCACGAGGGAGTTGACTAACTATCCCACTTACACCTCATAAAGGGAGACCTTAGCTTCACCCCTGCTGATCCCCATGCTTCCGTTTCTAATTCCTTTAATTGGAAAGTCCGGTAGTGACCCCGGCTGTGGAGGGAAGCCAAAACACACATGCATACACACATACACATTTATCTTTGTGTTTTTTAAAATGCAAAAGAAAACAGTGAAATTCCAGAGCATCATCTCTTGAGCCTCTTTAACCTTCGTTTGAAGATTTTAGAGAAATAAGATTAAGATGATTTTTAAGGTATGAAATAAGTATTTCAAATTCCACAATTCAGAAAAATCTTTGCACAGGGGAAATCGAAACTTAAAGATATGTTGTGGAAGCCTATTTTTAGAGACTGTTAAAGGGAGATGAAATAAATCCACCTTCTACCAGAAATCTAGACAGCCACAGCTCAGCTATTGCAAAGCAAATAGTGTGTCCAACATCTGTGATAATAAAAGATGACATCTGGGGAGTGTGGGCACTTGAAATCGTGAGCCAGAATGAAAGACAGAACAAGGCCAACCACCATTCCACACATCAGAAGCCATTTTCCTAAATGCAAAATTGGGAATGTGAGCCGTCCCTTTTTCTGAAGCTTATTTTCTAGAAAATGGTTACTTCTGTATCCTTAAGGAAATAAAAGACATATGCAATAATTTACAAATCTGGTAAATCAAAATGAGCGTTCTTTCATAAGAAAGAACCCAATGAATGACCCAGACAAAATGCTATATTATAAATCTCACAAGAGTAAGAACTTTTTCATCAAAAATAGACAAGCAGTTTTACAGAAAGGTAGGGATAAAACTAGACCTTAGAATAAAAGCAGTAAAAACCACAGATCACAGAAATAACTGTGGTAAGCAGACTAATATTCTCCCAAGATATTCATGTTCCAATCTCCCAGGTAATAAAGCTAAGCGTTACATAGAGAGAACAGTACTATTTTGTTGGCATACTTATGTAATTGCTTACCAACCAAGCACCACAGTCAGGTAGAAAGAATAGCTAAAAAATCAAGATTTGAGAAGTTTGTTATCACGGGGTTTCAAGCATCTATCCTTCTTTATATAACTTTACTGTCTTATTGCCTTTAATTGAATGTACCAGGCTTAGTATTAGACATGTGTATGATATGTATTATTTAAAGTCATGCAATATCCAGAAACATATAATTTATCAGTGATGAGAGGCTCTGTGTGCCTGGGAGGAATTTCCACTCTTAAACTTTACAATCTGTTTTGGGAAGGAAGACTTGGGAGGTAATTCTTTCTATGAGGTGTGCTGTCTCTTATTTCAAGAGAATCTTTTTAAAACCCCAAATTTTAAAAGTTCAAACAAATTAAAAAGTTCCCCTATAACAGCTTTCCTTTATAAGATGAGCAAAAGAGAGCTTGAATAATTTTTCTGAGGTCAAATAAGACATGTAGGAAGGTCTAGCATTTTCCAAATCATTCTTTACTTTTATCTTAGTTTTATGGTATCAGTACACAGGCATCTATTAAATAAATTATACCACTGGAAATTAGCAGTATTAAGCTATTATGAGGGGGAAAAACACAAATGAAATTCTCCCTCAATATCTTCTGTATATAAAACCTTGGGAAAAAAAACAAAACAAAAAACAAAATGATGATCTCTGAAGCTCTAAAACTGTCTTTATTTTACATGCCATGTATGTTCAGTAAGAAGTTTAAAAAAGCAAAAACAATTAAGGATAATTCCAGTCATGACACGGCGTAGCACCGGTCTTTTTTTTTTTTTTTTTTTTTTTTGCAGTTTTTGGCCTGGGATGGGTTTTGAACCCACCACCTCTGGCATATGGGGCCAGTGCCTTACTCCTTTAGCCACAGGCGCCACCCTTCACTCATCTTTTTTAAAGAGATGTTTGCTTTTCTAAAAAATGATGAGTTTAGGCTTGGTGAATTCTATAACCACTTTGTCATCTAAAGCGTCCCTGTACTGTGGACCACAAAGGGGGTTTCAAGGCAGCATTTTAGAATGGAGAATATTGAATGTTCTCTGAGGAGAGGAATGCCTCTTATCAGACTGGGTCATAGCCACTGTGTTCAGATCTACCAAAATATTCAGACCACTGCGAAACAGAAGTGGGAGGATCAAATGAGAAGGAATGAATGGCTCACCGGGAAGTAAGCAGACAGTCTGAATTCTCAGTCTCAATGTTCCCCCCTTCTGAATGACTATGGCTCAGCACAGACTCTAGAGCTGTTTATGTCTTATGTGCTACAGTATTCCTTTTCCCTTTCCAGTTTGAAACGTTAAATCCCTTATTTAGGAATCACGGAATTAAAGAAGAGACCAGAAAGAGATTTTTGAAATATATATCTGTTTCACTGACAGATTCTTTATATTCTGTTATGCTTTTGGCAAACAATGTAGGCAAATACTTTTGGTACATGTAAAGATTAATCTATTCTGTTAACATTAGCAATGCTCCTGCAATTGAAATACAGTAGTTCTGTAGATTGTCTTTGGTTTATAAAGATTACTTTATATAAATGAACATCGGTTTGTTGCCACGTACTTGTAAGTGTTTCATGCTGATTAGATGTTTTTCCAATGAAAATATAAATATAAATTCAGCATAAATTTTTATGTATATATTTTTAAAAATCCTCTGATTCTCAAGTGGCACATTATAAAAGACGAGGAATCTCATATGAGAATGGCACAATTCTCAGAAATTACATGAAATTGAAAAGAATGACTTACAATGAAACAGATGGCAGTGGAAGCAGCTGCCTGGTACCATTTCTGAAGTGCGTTAGACACATACACGGATGGAAATGTGGAGGGAGCAGAGGGAAGAATTGTGACTTTACATGAAAATGAGAAATTGATGGAGTTTTGGTTTTTCTACCATGACGCAAAAACATCAGGGCTGGGGATACATTTTTCTTCAAGCACTTTCCTATCTACCCAATGAATAGGGAATGTGAGTTACTCTTTTAGATCCAACTTAAAATATTTCACTGTGGTATCATTTTTCTATCGTTTATTTAAAATCACTGTATAGTATGGCTTATTTTTTTCTGCAAATTTTCACTACTGTCTCAAATATACTGTGTTTTGGAGTCACGGTTTGTGAGTATTAATTTTGTGTGTCAACTTAACGAAGTCACAGGGTGCCCAGATATTTGGCTAAATGTTATTTCTGGGTGTATCTGTAAGGATATTTGTGGATGACAATGACATTGAATCAGTATACTGAGTACAGCACATTGCCCGTCCCAGTGTTGTCAGGGCTCATCGAGTCCACTCAAGGTCCAGATAGAATAAATGAACACAAATCTTTCCTAGAGCCTGGTTGTCGTCAAGCTGGGGCATTAGACTTTTCTGACTTTGGTCTTAGACTCAGACTGGAACATGAACCATTAGCTCCCTGACTCTCGGCTCTCAGGCCTCAGATGCAGATGGAACCCTTCCCATTGGCTCTTCTGGGTCACAGCCTTCGTAACCATGAGAACAAATTTCTTCTTTTAAAAAATCTCTCTCAAGATAGATGGAGACGGACAGAGAGAGGGAGAGAGATAGGTTGATACAAAGAGAAATATAGGCCACATCCTATTCGTAATTTTTTCCCCCAGAGAATTCTGACTAATATATGCCTCAAAAATTATTCATGCACTCATTTTTCCAGGATAGTTGTAGTCAGACATGTAAGGTTGATTTACATAGCTAACAGACGTAAGAACACTGACTACTTTCACATGAAAACTTTAAAATTGATTGTATGTTGGACACAGCCTCTTCCTTTTTGTTCTGTCTCAGCATTTGGTAAGCATATGGGAAGAGCCCCTGTCATTGTAGGTTTTTCAGTTATTATGAGTGAAATCCCCCTGCTACCCCACATCATTAGCCAGATAGTATTAGTCAGGGATGCAAGAAACTTGCATACTGTGAACCCTGAAATCTGGAGAAGTTTTATCACCGTACAGACTAGCCTAGGTTAATAGCCATATTCCAGGCATGGTCATGAAATCCATGCTATGCTGCATATTATTCTTTCTTTCCATAACTACGAGCCAAGTACTGTCCTGTTAAGAGTGTCTTAGATACCAGAGAATATAGGTTGTTTAAAAAAATAGTGTTAGAAATGTTAAGTAACTTGCTGAAGATGATAGAGCTGGGTGCCAAACTGAAATCTAATACCTTTTCTCAAGTGTATCGATAAGTAGTAGGCTTTTTCTATTAATTTTGGTTTTACATTATATTTATATTTACAAAATGCTTTTGCTATTCCTTCTGGTTTTACATCATAGCTGGACACATAGAGCATAGTTTGAGGAGTGAAGAGAAGTTCTTGTAATTTGGCTCTCAGGACAGTGTGTTAATCATAAAGACATTTGGCAAAGTTATTCAAGAGTTCCTTATAAATACGGTGGGAGAAATGTAGACTAGGAGAAGTGGAATAAATTAGATGGATTGCCATTTACCAAAATGTACCCCAAAGTGGATGATTGACAGCTGTCTACTAGTGACATGTAGGACGCTAAGTGGCAAACAGCCTGGGGCTCACGAGAGTGATGATTTCTCTGCCTCTCCATCTGCATAAAAGAAAACTGCAATGACCTTTCTGACCGGCAAGATTTAACAAGATAATGTGGGTCAATTATTTTGTTTGGCACATAATGCATTCTCAAAATATTTAAAGTTGTTAATTTAAAAGGAGGAAAAGGGCTTGGTGCCTGTTGCTCACTGGTTATGACACCGGACACACACTAGGGCTGGCGGGGTTGAATCTGCCCCCGCCCTGGGCCTGCTGAAAACAACAATGACAACTACAACCAAAAAATTGCCGGCGTTGTGGTGGGCACCTATAGTCCCAGCGACTTGGGAGGCTGAGACAAGAGAATCACTTAAGCCCAAGAGTTTGATGTTGCAGTGAGCAGTGATGTCACAGGACTCTACCAAGGGTGACCTAGTGAGACTGTGTCTCAAAAAATAATAAAATAAAATAAAATAAAATAAAATAAAATAAAATAAAGAAAAGAAGGAAAGGAAGGATAGAACAGAGGAAGCAGAGGGGGAAGCGAAAGAGTAGCTAAAGTCCTGCCTTTGGAGTTACCATCTTCAAAGTTTTTAAATGACCAGATTAGAACTTTTCAGGTATATCACAATGTTTATGCATGTTCACAAATATGCACAAAAGCAATGCTTTAACCTTTTTCCAGGCATTCAGCTTAACAGGATGCATAGTGGGAGATGGTTCAGAAAAACAGTCAAAAATAAAATATAACAAAACAAAATGAAACAAAGATTGAACTGATGTTAGGTGGAAATCACAGAAGAGCCACAAACATGGGGGGTGGGCAGAAGCTCTTCCGTTGGGATTATAGGAGAACAAGAAATATTGTTTCATTAAGTGTGCAGAGTTTGAAGAAGGCTTAAATTTGGAAAGCGAGCAAGCTGTCTAATGTATTTGAATTTGTCATGGAGATGGAACCAGAGAGGTTCAATTTCAAAATCAGGAGAAAACTTCAGGATGAGCAGGTACACAGCTGTCTAATATATAACAATAATTCTGAGGAAGGTCCTTTTATAACTTTGATGAACAAATAATTTAGACACTGTTCCTTCAAAGAAAATATTTTTTAAGTGTCAAAATTTTCTAAATAGAGGCAACCATGAAATATGTTGCCTGTGCATGGAATGGTTAATTTCTTGTCAAAGACTAGTTCACTTTTTTTTTTTTTTTTTGCAGTTTTTTGGCAGGGGGGCCGCATTTGAAACTGGCACTTCTGGTATATGGGGCCAATGCCCTACTACTCCTTTGAGCCACGGGCACCACCCCAGAGGCCAGTTCAAATAATTGCATGTTCTGCTCTCTTGTGAACAAAAATTAAACCAACAAACAAATCAGTATCCATTGGGAGGTTGGACCAGTTAATATCTAAGGATCCTTCAAACTATGAAATAATATGCTTACCTTTCTATAAATCTCTTTTCAATGTTACTCACAGATTCTTCAATTACTTATTTAGCCTTTACCATAAGTAAAGCACTATGAGTGCATGTTACAAATTTGTCATCTCATTTAACTAAAAAGAGAGGTAACATTATATTGTCATTGTATTAAATTAGGGAAATTGAGGTGTGGTGAAGTTAGATAGTACGTGATGGGCCCTAGCTGCTAAATTAGGAAGCCGATGTAAGAACTAGGCAAGATGATTCTGGAGTTTGAGATTCCAGTTCTTTTCTCTCTCTACTATAAAAGCCATGTTCCATGCTTTTCATGACGTCTTCGCGTTCAGTAGTATTGTAATGCACTCAGCCTACACTGTATGATGAATCATCATAGTGATGCGCCATGCAAATAATACAAATCTTTACTTCAGTGTAGGTTAGTTTTTACCATTATACTTGCTAGACTTGTTTCCTTTCTGAAACCTAGAGATGAAAATTTGAATTACATATCAGCCCTAGAGTTTAGGAGACTTTATTTTAAATATTATTAGCTGTTTCTCACTGATTACTAACTGTTCATACCACCTTTATCTCCTATGATTAAATGATTCAAGAATAAAACGTTCCTCTTGAAATGACTAAACACTTCAGGAAGTGGGTTCCTTTCCTCTTTCTGAGAAAAAAAAAATGTTCATGCTGCCTCTTAAGTGACAAAATAACGTAGTCTTTGTTCCCATGGAAAGTATAAGATGAGAGTGTGAGGACGGTGGTTATGAATTCCCAATGATGGTCCTGGAACTTTTGTATTATCTAAATGCATCTGTTTTTAACAGAGAAACCCATTATTTTGTTTTAAACGGAAAATCTTTCTTAACTACTGGGAAAATGTTGTCAAGTCCTTTCTAACGCAGCAGCACGTTCAATGCCAGTACCTTAAAGAGTATTTTGCAGATGAAAAGAAGCGATATCATCTTTCTGTTGACTAAGCAAGCAATATGGCGCATGATAACAGATCACTTGTGTTATCTAGAAATCAAGACCATAAAACTTTAATGCCATGTACCTTTGGTATTTTTCAGCTTGAAGAAAGTTATGGCTTGTGGAAATATGAGTGCAAGTCTTTAGAAATATCAAGAATACACATTCATGAAGATATCAACTGTGTTTAAAAATGAGAAACTCTGAGTAGTGTCAGACACAGTTCAAGGCACAGAGCTTTTCTTATACTTCCCATTTTAAAGCAAACGTATACCTCTTCCATCCTTTTTTGGCTTAGTCATATAGGTAAACGATATCCTCTAACATGAATAAATATAACTTAGAATTAAATTAAAATAGTTAAGTTTACTTTCTATCTAAGTCCTTTAACATTTTTTTGTTATTTAATCAAGATTGAAAATATATAAATAGCATTTTCTAATTTTCTATGTTGAATTTCCAAAGGTAACAAAATTTCCAGTAATAATTATGTATCAATAAAAAGTAAATAAAGATATTAAAACATTCCCAATATTTGTATTTCTTATTGGTACAATAAACTTGGAAAATTACATACTTCAAAATAGATACAATGTTCCCTTTGTGAGGAAAAAATATCAGAACCAGGAGTAATGTGTTTCTTTCACTTAGATGGCAGTTTATTTAACAGCAGGAAACAACATACATTAATAAAAATATGTAATTATCAGGAAAAATACACCAGTAGCCAAAATTTGATTTGGGTGTCAATCTCTTTCCACAAATTGCATTCCATCCTGTTAATTTATCTCTCTTATAATAAAACACTTTATGTGTTAATTTTAGGCTAATATTTATCAACCTCAACACTACTGACATTTGAGTTGGACAATTCTTTGATGCGGGGCTGCCCTATGCGCAGAGGGACGTTGGCAGCATCCCCATCCTATCCCCACTCAATGCCAGCAGCAACCTCTTAGTCATGATCATCCGTAATGTCTACAGACAGAGCCAAATGACAGATGGGTGGCAAAAGCTCCTGTGTTACCACCACTGAGTTAAGGCCTCTGTAGTCTGAACCTGTTCTTCCCCGTGGCAGCCAAGATTTCCCTTTTGACCTCTTTACCACCAAACTGCAACCCTGTTCCTTATTCCTCCGTTATAATGAGACTCACACTTCTTTGGCTTTATGGAAATTGGTAAAATTACCTATTTAGGACTTCTTCTTCCTGGTGCTTTGTGGCTCCATACCAGAGCACAGAACTTGGGAATGGGAATTATTCCCACCATTGTTCACCTGTATTATATCTCTGTACAACCTTCCATGGTGCTCTGTTTATAATACATGACCAAATATCATTTGCACATGAATGTGTAGAACTTGTAAATTAATGTTTCTGTAGTGACAATATGATAATAAGTGGTTGTGCTCCACAATAGTGTTCAAAAGTCCCTTTACGCGCAGAGGGTTGAATATCTAAATGGAGAGGTCCTGAATTCTGAGACAAGGTAACGGGAATCCAGATGCTATAGTATTAAAGGAGGAGAAAAAATAGGAAGACATCTGATATTCCTGCTGCTGATCCAGTTTGTTAAATATACATGAATATACACACACTTATAAAATATATAAAATATGTTATCTTTGGCATCTATGCCCTTTAGTCTCTAAAACTTATAGTCACGTCATACTCAAAAGCAAAATTATAACTGGGAGCAAAAGACAAAGCCTTTTTAATTCCCTAAGTTATTCCATATTCATTTTTCACACCAGAAAGCATATGTTTCTTCAGTGATGCCAAATTTGAATAAATGTCAATTATGAAGTGAAGGGAGTGACAGACTCTTCCTCCGTACATAATAAGCATTATCATTTAATATAAATCTATTACCAAATGTATGTTTGTTCACTAAATTCTTTCACAATCATTTACATTTTAAAGAGGCTTTTTTTTATAACCCAATATTCTGTCTCATGGAGTGTGGAAAAAATAGAGTAAACATTAAGTGCCTATTAGATCAAAGTCAATATCTCAGGTACAACGAGGATGTCCAGGTGATGGAGATATCATCCATGTCCTGAAGAATTTTCAAAAGAATTGGTAGTTTGATAGAAATAATTATATAAACAAAAAAGTTTAGTTAGAGAAAGTTCTTTATTATGATGTGCCCTGAGAGTAATGATAATAGACATGAATAGTGAAGTAAATGATTTCACCTCTCTCTGGACATTCTAAGTGTGTCTAGCCTCATTGTTCACTCTTCACTCATGTATTTAGTTGTTCAGTGCTAATAATGTCAAAATTGCTTTAAGAAGATTAATTTAACCGATAACAAATAAAGCACTTGATCACTGGATTTTACCTGTTAGCCCCTTCTAAAAATACAAAACATCTTCTTAGCACTATATTCTGGTGAAGGTGTTGAGTTACCTCTTCCTTGAAAGCTCTCATGGCTGAATCAGGAGAATACCCTGAATTGGAGTTATATCTTTATATCTATACCTCGTTTCAATATAATATATTGTTCTCCTTGTATATGTTTGTGGTAAAAGCAATTGTAATTGGATCAAAGTTCTTTTTATATGAAGAGTTCAGAAACGTGCAGAACTCACCAAATCATGGAAATTTTTATAACATTAAATATAATTAATTTGTCTATATAGCATTATTTTCTTAAAATAAATTAGCATGTGTCATAGAGATTGTGAGGTTGGCTGGTCTCTCCTTACAGCCACTATCCATTTTCTCTTTGTTTTATTCTTTCTTAAGTGAACACATTGCTCAGAAGAATATATTTCCTGTCTTCCCATCAAGCTAGATGAGACCATGAGAAAATCTTCCAGATGATGATGTTTATAGAGAAATAGTATGTGTAACATGTGCTCTTAATGAAAGGATATACTGTTTTTTCTTAAATGTTTCTCCTTTGGTCTGACTGAAAGCGATGACTGTTGGTCCAGAACGTCTGACTTCTTAGAGCCAGGTGGAAATGGTCTGTGCTGGGAAGGGAAGCCTGGGTTTAAGGGGGTCCCACACCAGCTCTGGATTGACAAACTGCACACCATTTTTACATGAGGGAAAGATTAAAGAAATATATATTTGGTTGCTTTGCTTACTCTAATTGATAGATAATCCTAAATAGTACAGATAGTCTGCCCAATTATGAGAAAGTGAGTTATCTGGGAAATAATCATTTCACATTATAGGAATCACCTTTGGCTTAGGGTTATGGACTCTACCTTCAGTAGGTGAAGCAGACTGATGGGGGGGACTCCCAGTGCAATGTGGATGCCTGTGTTTATTGACTCAAGTGATGAGTCAGCAAATGTTGCCTTAAAATCTATGAATGCATTCCATTCATACAGTCTAAATATTTACTGATAGTAAATGTCAATTAGAAATACTTGCGTAAGCAAGCCAATTTATTTAAAATAATCCTCAAAAATAATGGAAATAAAAATGTTCTAAGGGAATTTTCAAATATACATGACAATAGGAACAGCTGATTGCCACTAACTCTTCTGTCTCTACTTTACAGCCATCCTATCATTCCTTACATAATTACTGTTTTATGTAATTTACCCATAGAGCAATCACTTAGGCATGGGGAAATATTAATAATATCCCTGTTAAAAGAAGATGAAACTATGTTTAAGCTAGCGGAGGTGGTACTATTTTAGATAATGTCATTGAGTTCATCTCACCTGACAAGACATTTGAACAGATACTTTTGAAAAGAAAAGGCTCCACTCGACTAGATTTAAATAAGTAGGCAAAATGTAGAGCCAGATTTTATGTCAAGTCATCTGACTCCACCAGCTCTGTGTTATCTGGCTGCACTCCCTGTCCCTCCCCTACTCCTCCCTCCAGCTCCTCCACACCCCACCCTCCTAACATCATGAGTGGATATTGAGGGATCCGTTATATTCTACATATTTCCTGTCTATTTTTTTGCTGTTTTTGGCCATGGCTGGGCTTGAACCCGCCACCTCTGGCATAGGGAGCTGGCGCCCTACCCCTTTGAGCCATAGGTGCCACCCATTTCCCGTCTATTTTTAATCGTATGTTCTAGATATTCTGTATTTGATAAGATGATAATTATAAATTTGATATTTTCTGTCTCTCACTGTAAATTTTATTTAATCCATTCATTCTACCAAAAGTGTTCAGTGGCTGTTCATGATCAGAGGGGGTACAACCATCTAGGTGTTCTCTATCAGTATTAATTCTCCCTGTTACAAATGTCTTTGCCATCCTTTAATGTTGTTCTATGTTCTTCAGTATCCTATTCATCAGCTAGGATGAAATTTTTTGTTAATAGCTAAATACTATTAACAAAATTATGCAGATGTTTTAAGAAGGATTTAACAAAACATTTTTCTAAAACTCAAAGAGGCCATGATGAGCACGCTGAAAATTCAAGGCAAGTTGCTGATGACGGAGCGATCACCTCAGTGCCCTTCACATCATGCCGTCTCAGTGTCTGCCCTCGTTCCATTACAGGTTTCAGTGCAAGGAGCAGAAATGAGAAATGGAACAGGGCGCCCTTCCCAGGGCAGACCATATGTTTGCCGCTATGATTTTATAAATTTCAAATCGAGGTGTACAGTGATGATGTTCATAAGGTTGCGTAGCTGGTAAAAGGGCTTCTGTTTGCCTGAGAAGAAGTCACTTTGTGTTTAAAAGGAGTTAAGGCCATGCAAAAATTTTTAACACAAAGCATTAATTACAAAATAGTATACAAGAGCTAGACTTCACCATACTTACGGTCATCTAGAAGATTGATTTGTTATGTATTAGGAACTTCGTAATTATCTGTTCAAATAATACAGATAGCTCCTGTTAGTGAACAACATACCTTTAGAAAGGATATAAAAGCACTTTCTGGCTAATCCAATCTTGATATATTTTTAAATATAATTCCATAGATAGTCTTAAGAATATTAAATATCTCAACATTTAAGACCCTTTAAAATTATCAAATTCTCACTCTGGGAGACTTATAGTCCTTACTTTCCCTAGTCCCTCTCTAAAAGGAATAATAAACATTGCTACTTTTAAATTGATTTGAAAGACATTTAGTGAGATATTTGATAGCATCAAAGAGCTCATTTTCTAGCATTCAGGTATTTATAGACAAACCATGTGTGTGTGTATGCTGTGAGGAAATGTGATACTGAGGATTTCATAAAGAACATTTTTAAAAGGGAAGGAGACAGAAACTGGCCAAGTTAGTGGGGGTGGTATGGTGTCATCAGGATGGGCTCACCCCAGCTGGGCATGGTGGCTCAGGTCTGTAATCCCCATACTCTCAGAGGATGAAGAGGGTGGATCACCTGAGCTCAAGAGTTTGCTACCAGCCTGAGTAAGAGTGAGACCCTGTCTCTACTAAAAATAGAAAAACTAGTCAAGCGTAGTGGCAGCACCTGTTGTCCAAGCTACTTGGATGGCTGAGGAAAGAGGGTGTCTCAAGCTCACGAGTTCAAGGCTGTCATGATCTCTGATGCCAAGGCACTCTACCCACGGTGACAAAGAGAAACTCTGTCTCAAAAAAAAAAAAAAGAAAAAAAAAAGGGTGGCACCTGTAGCTCAGTGAGTAGGGCACCAGCTCTATATGCCAGAGGTGGCAGGTTCAAACCCAGCCCCGACCAAAAACTGCAAAAAAAAAAAAAAAAAAAAAAAAGTCATCAGTATACACACCTGAGGAAACATTTGAATGGACACCCGTGAAAAGAAAAGGAACCAGTCATGTGGGGAACAGCAGTGTTCACTCCTCAATCACAGAGGGAATGAACAAAGACTCTGAAGGCCCTGATAGACAACAATCTTAAAAGCTTCAAGGAAAATCAAGGTCAGAAACCAGTTGGTCATCAGCTTGTAGCTATAACAAAATAACAACTTTGGAAACCTTTTTCTAACATCAAATTTGCTGGTGCCTTGATCTTGGACTTCTCAGCCTCTAAAATTGTGAGAAATAAATATTTGTTGTGAATTAACTTCCAGCCAATGAATATTTGTCATAGCAGGGCAAATAAACCAAGACAACAAGGAATGGAAATGATTTGATTTATATTTGTAAATAGGTAACTCAGGCAACTATGTTGGTAATATGCCAATAAGGAGTAGAGTAGGAAAAGTAGAAACATTAGAATGCTATTGCAAAAGTTAGGGCATAAATTATAGTAAGTTGAATTCAGGTGCAGAAGTCAGGGTATAAATTATAGTAAGTTGAATTCAGGTGACACTTGTAGCAAGAGTAACATGGGGTTCAATTCCTCATATATGTTGAGTATAAAACCCATGGGATTTATTGATACTTAATGTAAGGGATGAAAGAAATACAGAATTTAGTAATAACACCACATCTTTTGGCTTAGGTAACTGGAATGATGGAGTTTCCATCTACTACATATAATCAGATGAGAAATACTTGGAAGGAGACTATTGGGAATTGACAGGGCAAATAATTCAGTCTCAGATATATTAATTTTGCCTTCCAAGGGCAGATATCTAGAAGGTTTGCTGCATATGAGCCTTTTATTAGGGAGGTATTTGGGTCAGAGCTGAAAGTCACCAGGCGTTTGGAAACAAACCATTTATAAAGCTGAATTTTGAAGAAACCTTTTAAAAGAGAATCAGCCAGTGACACAAGAAGAGAATGCCCAAAGGGCCAAGCAAGTGTAACATCAAGGATGGGGAAGTTGATACACCAAATGTTGAATGTGTCAATCACGGTGAGAAGGGAGAAGGGACCCTGGATCTCACAGGGCTTTTCCATGGGAGTATTGGTGGATTTGTGAGAAAGAAAATCTGATTGGTGTTTGTTCAAAAAGAAAGAAACAGGAGAAAGTAAGAAACAACTCTGTCACGATTTTTTCTTTTCTTCCCCTACCCAAACTTCTGGGCTTTCTATTCTGTTCCAGTATTCTCTGTTATAACATCCTATACAAACATATCTTCATACACTAGAGTATTTGTCCAGGGCATTTGCTCCATGCTTTTTGTGTCACTTTTATGCATTTTCCATATTTATGGGTTTTGTCTGATTGTTATGTGCATAGAATGTGCAATGATCAAGTCATCTTCTTGGTGGTTTCCATAATCTAGAGTTTCTGTGAGGTTTTTGTTAGTATCATTTCAAGCCATCTCTTCTCATTACTTTGAACTACACATGACAGTGTTGCTAAGTATACTCACTCTTTAATTTCTTCTTACCCATAGCCAAAACATCTTCATAACTCGCTCTCCATTCTATACGTCCCAAGTTTCTGCTATCTTTCTATTATCTATGTCCATGAGATTAACATTTTTAGTTCCCACATATGAGTGAAATATAAAATATTTGTTTTCCTGTGCTTGGCTTATTTTGTTTAACATAATGTTCCCTACTTTCATCTATGTTGTACAAAGGCTAGGATCCTGTCTTTTTATGGACTGATAGTATTCCATTTGCATGCATATCACATTTTATTTGTCCATATCTTCATTTATGGACAATTAGGTTGATTCCATTTTTTTTTTGAGACATAGCCTCACTATGTCACACTTGGTAGAGCGCTATAGCATCAGAGCTCACTGCAGCCTCAAACTCTTGGGCTTCAGTGATTCTCTTGCCTCAACCACCCAAGTAGCAGGGACTACAGACCCGCCATAATGTCTGGCGATTTTGTTGGTGTTGTTACAGTTGTCATAGTTATTCTAGCTGGCCCAGGATGGATTCAGACTAGCCAGGCTTGTTGTGGCTAGTGCCTTAAACACTGAGCTACGGGCTCTGCCCTGATTCCATATTTCTGCATTATGAATAATGTCATAACAAACATACAAGTATCTCAAGAATGAAAGAAAAAGTATCCAATTTACTCAGCCCTACTATGAAGCTAATTTAAAGGTTTCATATGAAGGCTATAACCCATCTATAGCACAAGAATAAGGGAAGGGAGGAGAGGGGGGAAGTTGGGGTGGAGACAGGGTATTTGGTGGGGCCACACCTATGGTGCATCTTAGAAGGTTACTAAACACAGAATGCAAATGTCTTCATACAATAAGTAAGAAAATTCCTTGAAGGATATTTTAAACAGTTTGATGAAAACATTTCCAATTGTGTATGAAACCAGCACATTGTACCCCTTGATTGCACTAATGTATGCAGCTATGATTTAATAAAAAGAAAAAAAAAAGAATATACAATAAAAAAATAAACATACAAGTTCAAGTATATCTTGAATATACTGGTTTCCTTTGGATGGATACCCAGAGGTGGTACTTCTGAATAATGCTGGAGTTCTATGTTTAAAGTTTTGAGAAATCTCTAGATGGTTGTCCATAGTGGTTTAAATTCCTGCTGACAGTGTATGAATTTTGTTTTCTCTGCATCTTTGGTAGCATCAGTTATTTTTTGTCCTCTTAAAAAGTGCCACTCTGACAATGGTGAAATGATATCACATTGGGATTTTGCTCCGGATTATCGCCAATGATTAGTAATGTTGAATATTTTCTTCATATGCTTATGGGCCTTTTTATGTCTTTTCATAAATGTCTACTCATGTCTTTTGACAATTTTTTATCATTTCAGATTCATTGAGAGTACAAAAAATTAGGTTACAATGGTTGCATTTGTTAAAGTCCCTCTTATAATTGTGTTGCATCCCCAACTTTTGCCCATTTTTAATGGCATCATTTTTTTCTGTTGAGTTTTTTTAGCTTATTTTGCCTTAGGAAGAGTAGGAGGTAAATAGAGCATTAAGTGGAGCAAATTTGGGGAAGGAGGGAGAGATTTAAAATTGTAGATATGACGGCATGATCATATGTTGAAGGCAATGGTACACTAGAGAGGCAAAATTAACAATAAGAGGAATGACTCAGCAGGGGTTGTCATTCAGTACCTGTGGGTTCAACTAGTGAAACAAATAAAAAATAAATACATGCAGCCTAATGCATTTTATACTAAAAATTATTACATGTATAAATACTTAAGGGAAAACAATTCACTGATAGTATGTGCATTCCCTAGGAAATTATAAACAGCCCATGTATAAAATATGTAGCATTATCATTTGAACTTTAAGACATGTTCACACTTCTTCCACTATCAAACACAAGAGTAGAAAACTCTGTTGTAGAAACAGAGAATCCTTGAAAAAGGGAACAAAATATTATGGTTTTAAATTGTGCAGTTAATGTGGAAAACAAAGGTTTGCAGTCTGATTAACCCAACTACAAAGTAATTTAAAATAGAACTGTAACACTCAAGTGAGCAAACATTTGCTTTCAGAGTCTATTGTTTAAGTTTGAAAAGTGCAATCTCTTCAAACTGACTTTGTGTCTGCTACTCAATATAGAAATGCAATTAGGAAGCAGAGTATTAGCAAGTATCACTCACAAAATAAATATTTACTGTCAACCTTACAGATGTGAAAAGTCCTCTTTCCACATATGGTTCTAATTGGATTTAAACTGCTTCCTAAGTATTCTATTAAATCTTTGATACTCTTTGAACAAATTGCAGCTCTCTATATTTTTTAAAGCTTTCAAAATCATTAAGTACAGTTTGGGGCACTATTTATCTAAAAATAACAAAGAGTGTTTCCTGAGACTTTGTATCAGCATCCCTTTGAGTATTCGTGATTTCAATGCATAATTTCTTAAACATTTTTCAGCACCACGGACAGAGAATTTACAGTTTAATGCAGTAGTTTATTTTATCATTATTAGTAAAGGAATTCCACATTATTAGCTATCTTTTTAATCATTATTGAGAAATTATTATTTATATTTTTACTAAATTTTACTTAATATTTCTTAAAAATAGGCTGAAATAATTGGATTTGATATAAAAGGTATTAATCTATGTTCTTTCTATTACTTGGAACTATGCTACATTTTCAGTATGTTTGCTGAGTGAAGAAGGAACCAGTCAAATGAATTAATGCTTTCTTTCCTGTTGTACTCAAAGTATTTATACATGGTTTAATTCATTATAAAACTAATTTGATAGATGTGGCTTCATAAAATGTCAATTTTTGGAAAAAATTTATTTGGTATGATAATAATGAAAAGATAAATACTACTCTCTTAAGAAAATAATATTTATTACAAATGTTAAATTCCTAATAAATCCCTACTTTTTAATTAGACCACCTAAATATTTTATCACATTGAGATTTCGGGACAAGCCAGCAACATGCTTATTTCTAGACCCATTATTCAGATATGAAATCTATACCTCACAAAATATTTTTTAAGAATTTTAGCCAAAACTTCTAGGTAGTAACTAAATGGCAAAACTAAAATCTGCACCTCAGCTGACTTCTCTTTCTATGTTAATTAATAGGTTCTTAGCTGATAATGAATATCCAGAACTACAATTCTAGCTCATCTTCTTGTCTGATCTATAGAGATGAAATAAATCTTCTGATTGCTTATCATACAGTACCTAATGACTCCCTGCACATAAATGGAAATTTTGTATCTGATAAACTTTTACTACAGTTGTACCTATTTAGCTGTTTCACCAGCTTCTCTTAAATACAATATGAATACCAATGTAATAAAATTGCAAAGAAAATTTTCATCTCAATACATTTCCTGAAAATGTGAATTTTTAATAAGAATGCATTCATTTTGATATAAAGAAATTATTATTCAAATGGTTTATTTCCTAATAAACCGTTAAGCACACAAAATGTTTCTAACAATTATTGTTAGGTTATTGCTGTAAGCTGATAATTACCAATTAACATGTATAGAGTGTGAGAAACCAAAAATTAATAAAATAAAATGACATAAAAGACCATTAAAACTGCCTTTGAGTGTCCATAAGGGCAGTAGAGGCAAGAACAATCAAAAGTTACACATAAATATAAATGAGTTAAATACAAGAAACAATTCAATATACCTAGATTTATAGTGATGAATGTTTAAAAAGATTGCAACAAAATGACATTTTCCATATTGACCTAAATAAAGCACATGTCAACCCTTTACCTACATTTTATAGTCATAATAATTGCTCTCAATGAATTTATAACGAGATATATCCAAAGAATGAAACATAATTCTGGCTACAACAAAAAAGAAAATATTGTCAACATCGACAATGTGATTGGAAGGCTATAGCTTGTAAGTTTACTAAAAGCCTTCAGGGAAGAAGAGAACTTATAGAAAACCTGAAAGACTTACATGCTTAAATTACAAGAAGCAAGTAGGGATACTGTTGAAGCATTAGAAATAAGGAAAATAAATTTGATTGTACCCTTCAAGTTGAAAGGGTAACTGAGAAGAGTTTAAAAATTGTAATTATGATTAAAATTATGAAATGCAAGTGAAAATATGAGCCAAATTTCACCTGTGTAAAAAGAAAGTCAACAAAAAAGAAAAAAAATTGATTAATCAAATATACTGGTATATAACATCCTAATTATTGATATAAAGGTAACCCCCAAGATATTCAATTAATATATTATTAGAATTTTTGCTCTGAGCAATTGGGGCTTGGAGATTTTTCTCTATATTACATTCTATTGTATTTTACCTTTCACATGTATTATTGTGATTTTTTTTTCAGTGCCTTATAATAGTTATTCTATTTTGACTCTCTTTGCTTTGGGTGTGCTGAAGCCAAACAGCTGTGACATTTATGTCACTGTAACTTAAAGAATATGGATGCTGAAATAGAAAGGCTGACTATCAGAGGCATTTTCTTCCTATTGTAGTCATGTCCGGGGTCTCTGAACTGGCAGCTGTATCATCCTGTGTTAAGAAAGGATAAAACTCAGTGGTTTACTTACATTACTGTTACTTTTGAAATGTAAATGGGTACATTTAGTGCTTTAAATAAATCATTAAACTCATTTGTATACTTTGCGGGCTAAAATCCTAGAATCCAAATCCAAATATTGCTTAATTCTGATAGAAATTTTGTTTTGCTTCTATTGATTTATAATAAAACACTAAATGATACATGAGATTATTATATTTTTTCTCCTACAGTCAGTGAGAAAGTTAATACTTAGCCATGCTCAGTTCAAGTAGAATATGTATAGAATGTCAGTCAAACAAAATAAAGATAATTATTAAACAAAATAACACAAAATAATCATTTATTATAACCAAGGCGGTCCTATTTTTAGTCTGTGAATGTTAGGACATAGTCTAACATTTAGTACTAGGAAACCAAGTCCTTATTTCTCTTTTTTTGTTGTTGGAAGTATCTTGGGAAAAGCCATTCTTTTTTTTCTGGCTCTCTAGAGATCACTCTCTTGCAATTTGCAGTGATCTATATAATTTTAAAAGAGCTTGAGCCAGAAACCGGGTAATAAAAATGTACTTTCATGTTACCGTACTTGTTTATTGTCTAGAGAAAAAGATACGGTCAAAATGTATTCATATCTTCTACTAATAATTGTTGCTAATGTGTTTATAATTCATTAGAAAAAAATCATTTCCTCATATGCTAAAATTGTTTTCCTATTTTAGAGCCTAAGGCATAATGTAACTATGTAACTTTTTAATAAGGAAGGTTGTATGATATACTGAAAATTTTAAATCTGAAATACTCATCATTTATTTATTGGGCTCTTACTAATTTCTCTAAAAAAATATTAAACAGACTGTATTTTGGATGTTCTTCAATGTAATTGTGATGGTAGCAGAATCAGTTTATGTGATTTGTGTGTGTGTGTGTGTGTGTGTGTCACTTGGTCCCTGTGGGTAGAATGCTGGCGTATCACAGCTCACAGCAAGTTCAAACTCCTGGGCTTAAGAGATTCTCTTGCCTATAGTCCCAGCTACTCAGTCTCCCAAGTAGCTAGGACTATAGGCGGCCTTCACAATGCCTGGCTATTTTTAGAGACAAGGTCTTGCTCTGGCTCAGGCTGATCTCGAACCTGTGAGCTCAGGCAATCCACCCGCCTTGGCCTTCCACGTGCTAGTATTATAAATGTGAGCCATCATGCCCAGCTTGATTATTTTTATATTATTCCGATCATTCCAATTTTCCAAACATTTTAGAGATAATTATAAATTTCTGAGTTATAATTCTACTATAAAGCAATAAAATACAACTAATATATTGAAGAAAAATTAAAATTTCAGTCTTTAAATATGTTTAAGAGTTCATTATACATCTTTAAAATATTTAAACATTTAAAAAATAAAGAGAATTTACAAGACTTTTTTACTAAAATAAACCATGAGTTTGCAATTTGACAACTGGGTGGTTAATTGTGCTAGTTACCAAAACATAGTATTCACATTATCATATTATTGGTTTGAAGAGATGGAGAATCATGATTTGAAGGTGGAGATGTTTATGACATATTGAAATACAGATATATTCAATGGTATCTGGAAACATGTGAGTTGAAATAATTACTATTGGGGAGATGCATTTGGGGGTAATAAAAAGGTTTAGAAATAATAACTTTGTTACAGGAACAGGGAATGTGATGTACATGATAAAGGATGTTTATCTTTAACATGATTTAACATGATAAACATTGATGTTTATCTTTAACATGATTTAACATGATAACATGGCATCTGTGGCTCAAAGGAGTATGATACAAGCCTCAAATGCCAGAGGTGGTGGGTTCAAACCCAGCCCTAGCCAAAAACTGCAAAAAAAAGAAAAAAATAATGTTTAAGGGGAGAAACATCATTTTAATATAAGGAAAGACATAAGCAAATGAGCTAGAGAGACATTGTAAATATCAATGTTTCAACTCTGATTATCAGGGATGCAATTACTTCTATTCCTGGATTCTCAGTTAGGTGCACCATTAAAACCTAAGTAATGTGTTAGGTGATAAATGAGATAAAACTAATTTTAGGTTATAGTGTAAACCGTAATATTGATTCCTCAGGTCAAGGTGAAATATACTATGAAGGAATTCTGCACAAAGGGCCGTGCTCAAATGTTTGAAAGGAGATAGATCACAGAGAGCATGACACTGTTAATGGGCTTGCATTCGGAGCAGTGAGGGGTCTGTAGGAATTGAAAGAAAAGGTGGACTTCTTTGACTTCCAGGTTTTACCTGGAACTTTAGTGAAATTTTATCTCAGGACCACAGGGCAAAATGAAACGTGGATGTTTATGAGGGCCAAGGGCTAGTATCTATTTACTATTCAGTCTTAATGTGAGATGTAGAATATTCGTTTCAATGATAGAAAGATTGGAATTTTGAATGATATACTGTAAGTAAAGATCTCAGCAGATAGCAGTTTGTAGCCAAGCAAGAGTTGTCATTTAGTATTCTAAGGATAATGAAGTTAATTTAAGACAGACCAAAAATACACAGTTGGAAATAGCAAGATTGGTGCTTGAATAAGGATGCCTGAGTCTACAACATTTTTAAATTCTAGAACCTTCACAAAATCCATTCTTCAGGTGATTAGAGAAGGTATTATTAATATTCAATCTCTAGACAAAGCTATTGAAATGACCAATGCATAAATTTTGTAATATATATCTCAGCTGATGAGTATAAAATATATCGATATCAACTCTTATTAAATGTGTTTTTTAGATAGGTACAACATTCATGGAAACAGAATAATAAAATAAAAGTTTCCTATAACCTATGTGAAGCGCCAGGTCTGACTATCTTAAAGATTATGGTAAAGAAGAGTACACAATAGGTGAGATATTGCTCTTGGGGGGAAAATATGTTTGATATATGTGTTAACAATTAAGATGATGCTTCTTCTTTCTCCTGTGAAAGTATGTAAAAATGAGATAAGATTTGAATAATCCCTGAACCAATTAATACTCACACAGTGACTTTAACCTAGCCTGATTTGAAAACATAACTGAAGCTTAACTTGAGCAATTTCTTGTACATGCTTATGTAATGATAGAGCTAGAAACTTTCCAGCAGAACTGACCAAAATGCAACTTTATAACTATAACCAATCAAATATCTTCTTGGTATTCATTCTTTTCACTTTACAGAACCCTTTCCTTACGTTTCTTCAGTGTGTCCCCAATTTTTTTTTAGAGACAGAGTTTCACTCTATCACCCTCGGTAGAGTGCT
>CAUYRH010078834.1:0-22246 GCA_963574655.1 Perodicticus potto
TCTAACATAATATGCACCCCACTGTGGGAACTGAAATTCTCTGAAAGATGCAGCCACGACCTCCTGCTAGCAGCATGACATGAAATGTAAGTTGAAATGCCAGGCTTTTCCCGCCCCAGGCCACGGCTCTCAAATGTCTTACTGGGGCCCCAGAGTCCATGGTATCTGAGCCCTAAAGGCAATGATGATTTAGCAGGGCAGGGTTTCCTTTTAACATACCTGAGCCTCAGGAGAAAACCTCTAAATGCGGATCAAAATTGTTCTCACAAAGTAATGAGAAAGTCTCTTGAATGCTATCACAATCAGGTTGATGAAAATATCTCTGATTGTATCTGAAGCCCGTACAATGTACCCCATGACTGAATTATTGTACACAGATATGATTTAATAAAAAAGAAAAAAAAAATAAATCCACATGTATCTGAAACAAAAAAAAAAAAAAAACAAATCTAATAGAAGTCCTCAGACTTCTATTTTTTTTTTTTTTTTTTGTTCGAGACAGAGGCTTACTATGTAACCCTCAGTAGAGTGCCATGGCACCACAGCTCACAGCAACCTCAAACTTTTGGGCTTAAGCAATTTTCTTTCCTTAGCCTCCCAAGTAGCTGGGACTACAGGTGCCCACCACAATGCCTGGCTATTTTTGTGTTGTAGGGCAATGATACCTGTCCATGCCTGAGAAGTCTTAGGCTTCTCAAGTCCTTCAGATAACATTGTTTTTAGCAGGTCTGGGCTGCTTTTGAACCTGCCAGCCCCAGTGAATGTGGCCGGTGCCCTAACCATTGAAGTATGGACACCAAGTCATAGACGCCATATTTTAATGAAGAAATAGAACTTGTCATCACTTGGCTATGATGAATAAAGCCCATTGTCTTTTTTTTTGCAATTTTTGGCCAGGGCTGGGTTTGAACCTGCCACCTCCAGGATATGGGGCCAGCGCCCTACTCCTTTGAGCCACAGGTGCTGCCCAAACCCATTGTCTTTGGAGTAAAAAAGACCTGGATTGAAATCCACACCCCATATCCATGGAACAGAGAGTCCATTCCAGAAGCAAGACAAATGGCAGAAAATAATGTCTCTTCTCTGTTCCCCTCTTTACTCTTGTCAGGGGCGGGAAGAAGAGTGCTACTGAAGAGAAACCGAGACGGCCTGGGCCAGGGCCCTCGTTCCCTGTCAGCCTGGCCTGTCCTCACTCACCCCTGCTCCGATTCCTTGCCTTGCATGCTCTCACCAGTACAGGGTAAGGTGTGCATACCTACTCGGAGCTGGGTGGATGGAAACCACCAGAAGCCTCACTCCGACTATGGGTAAGCAACTTCATCAGCAGCAGAAATGCTCATATGATCCTTATTCAACTGGTTCCCTGGTTTATTGCTCAATTCTGGTTGGAGACAAGATGTGACTGAGTAACACTCTCACACAAACCTCGGTGTTTAAGACTGATCTCAGGGAAGAGTTGAACTAGGGGTTCAATTATTTATATGTAAATGGTATAATAGCTCCTTCTATAGGTCTCCTTTGAAGAAGATAAAGTGAAGTAATGTATGTGAACATTTAGCAGAGTGCTTTTTACAAGATATGGTTAAAGAGCAATGATACCTGTCCATGCCTGAGAAGTCTTAGGCTTCTCAAGTCCTTCAGATAACACGCTAAATGAAAAGGTAACATTACTAAGAAAGCTGAAAGTGGGACTTAAGATACTTCCATAGCACAAATACCAGTATGTTCATCATTCTCTTAAATTTTGGTTATAAACAAGAGGACTGGTCCCACAGAAACATGAGGAGCAAGCAGCAAGCTGTAATTCAAGTGCTGGCAGCAAACTTCACAATATAAGAAAAAAGAGAACTTAATTCTTAAAATGTTCCCCCACATTTAAAGATACCAAGACTTCAGAAATATCCAGTGTAGTTGTTTGAGGAATGTGATATAACATTACTTTGAAGAAGAAAGATTCCACAGAGAAATGTGCAGGAAATATATGTTATCATTTTAAATTTAGAGGCAGAATTCAAAACTGTATAGATAGTATGAGTTTGATCGTTTTTAAATGCCTAGAAAATAAGATGACAAAGACCAAACGGTGGTATTCCTGAATCATCTAAATTTTCTGGAATATGTATATATCAATTTGGTTATTGGAAAAAAATAAGTTTAATTTATTATTAACATTGGCCGAAAGAAATTAGAACAATACTTAATTATAGAAACTAAACTACCAATGTTACAAGAATGAGCGTTGCTTTTGACACCTACCGACTAGTTTACCCATCAGCAGAAATGAGGAAAGGTGAATGAGTGCAGGTGGGAACTGGATATACAGATTAGAAAAATCTAAATTTTGATTTGAACAGGAAGTGAGAGAATAATATGTACTGGGATGCTTTGCCACTCACTATTATAGCTTTGGTTTTGATGGGTATTAGGTTTGGGGTAATAATTAAGAAAATAAATGAGGAAAAAATCACAGATACAGTGATACAACTTTAACACACACACACACAGAGCAATCTTTCTAAATCACTGGTGACAAAAGAAAGATAATTACATTTAACATTTTGTTGTTTGTCTTCATGTTATTGAACTGCGTTGACTCCTTAATTACTATTAATTGATATTACCCTCGTGCATTTTGTAGTATTTTGTAACTTTCCTTTTTCACTCAGTGCTATATTGTGAAGTTTTCTGTGTCAAGATATTATTATTCCACAAGAGGATTTCATTAGATGGTCTGTAACGTCGTCAATTGCTTGACACGGCATTTTAGGACAGTTTTCAATATTTGTTCTTGTAAAAAATATTGTACATACGCCTTTGGCTGTGTCTCTGACAATTTGTGAAGATCGTAGACCAGAATCCTTCCTTATTATTGTTAGTTAATTGGAAGCAAGGGCCTTACCTGCCTTTCTGGAGGGTGGACGCTCACAGGGTTCCCAAGACAATGCCCTGCATGCCCTTGTCAAGTCTGCTGGCATGGTGCAGCCCCCTTGCGAGGGTCAAAACGTACTTCATCTCCCAACCTAAACTTCCTTCACAGCATCTTGGAAGTCCTGAAGAACACTTATCTCAAACTGGGAAAACTTGTCATACAAAGAGAAACATAAGAGCTTTCTCCTCGAGTCAATTTAATGCAGGGATGGGTGGAAGAATTTCTAAATTAAGGTAAATGCAAATGTATTATGCAATAGCAGCCAAGTTCACATCCACTTCTAAGATGAAATACGTGATAAAAGGACTTCTTAGCTTGCAATGGTGGCTTCTGAACTGCCCCCACATTAGGTGATGCACACACCCACTCCACTCCCCCTGGATGTCACTGATATGTGGGCTAACGTGGGTGACCTGTGCCTCATGCACCAAAGCAACGGGAGAAAACTTCATAGGAACATGTCTTAGGGAAGTGTAGGACTTTGGGCTGACTCTGTGAGGAAGGATTTACTGAAAGGATGAAGCACCGCTCCAGAAAGTCAGAGCCGAATCTGTGCACCCCATTTTGTATGCCCCTCTTTATTCATGCCGGCAATGTTTCTTCTTCGTCTTCTCCCTACATACACCCCATTTTGGGGGGGGCAGAGGGAGCTGGTCTTCTATGTAAGAGGCAAAGGAACAAAGGTTTAAAGTTGACCAGGAAGAGAATTACCTAATCATTACTTCAATTTTGACCAAGTACATTTTACTGCCACCTTGACTCATGAGCCAAACACATGAAACTCCTCCACTGAACTCAGAAAGTACTTGAAAACTGAGAAATGTTAAAATCATATTTTGTTCAAAAACAGTTACATTTGATTTCAATTTTAAAAAGCCACCAGCAGGCTTAACCATCTTGATCCTAACATGTCAAATTCTTCATGAAAAAAGCATTTTCTGTGAAAATAGAATTCAGTGTGATAGTTTTATAATAAACAGCTAATTATGTAAAATGTTGGAACTTTTTTAAAAAAAGGTTAATGTCTCCTATGTTATATTTGGCTACTCCATTTCAGTTAGAGATGACTAGAAATGAGCAAAGGATTAAAAAAATCATCCTTCATATGAACTCTTTGATTTTTAGGAGTATTATTTTGACATAGTCTGTCACTAGTTACTTAAGGATGATTTCCTGTGTTTTATGAAACATAAATTTATAAACTGTACTTTCAAGAAGGCAAAAGCCAGGGCAGTGGTATGTTTATAGAAGGCAGGCAAAGATGAAGTGTTAATTCTCAAGGGCTATATTTATCAGAGAAAATGTGGCCAGGCAGACTGATTCTGTAATGTAGAATTTAATGTTGAAGAGATTGAATTAAAATTAAAAAATTAAAATCAAAAATTAAAAATTTTAATGTATGAGAAATTAAAATCATAAAATAAACCACAAAAGCATAAAATCATACCATAAAAATCACATCTAGGAGGGCGGCGCCTGTGGCTCAAAGGAGTAGGGCGCCAGCCCCATATAACAGAGGTGGTGGGTTCAAACCCCGCCCCAGCCAAAAACTGCAAAAAAAAAAAAAAAAAAAACCACATCAAGGAGCTTGAGAGGGCCCGAGAAGTGGGCCAGAATCTAGAGGCAGATGGTCCTTGTGGCTGGATCACCAGAAGGTGTTTATTCCCCCTCAAACCATGACCACCAAATGCCAGTGGCGGCTCCATTTTCATCCCCATCTGTCTCTCCACACCCAGAAGAGATAGTTGAATACCAGAGGCTCAGAGCTGCTCTGTTCAAGGACAACGTGTGACCGCTGGAGCCTGTGGTGGTGAGGTGGGGGCCCTGCCATTGGCCGGCCTTCAGGAAACATGGTGAGGGAAAGCCGTTCCACCATTCCTGTGCGCTGGTTCCTTCCAGGGGAAATGTCTGGGGGCTTAAGTCTTTACAGGAGTGCCAGAGCCAGTCTGAGACCTAAGGAGGTGTCATTGGTTTGAATTTTCTCCCCCCAAACAGGTAAGTTGGGGTCCCAAACCCTCATTCCTCAGAATGTGACCTTAATTGGAAAGAGGGTCTCTACAGAGGTCATTAAGGTGGGCCCTAATCCTATGACTGGTGTCCTTACTCTGACACTAGGGACACTGAGGGAAGACAGTGTGGAGACGCACGGGAGGTCAGAGCCGCAGGCCTGGAGGGGGCTTCTGTCAGAAGCTGGAAGAGGCCAGGGGGGCTTCCCCCACGAGCCAGCAGAGGGAGGAAGTTTGGACTTCCAGCCTCCAGAACTATGAGAGAATAAATTTCTGCGACCCAGGAAAGTGATCCGGGTGGGGAAAGAGCCGAGATTATAAATTACCCTGTGCCCTTTATTCTTGAAATGGTCCCTAAGACCCAGCACAGCTTGCCCATCGCACCTCCAGCTTGCTGACCTCACCCACAGCCTGTAGGGACTTTCTGCTGCTCACAGCGCTCAGGGCCGCCTGACTCACTCCGGGCTCCCGTGGGCTCCGCCTCTGCGCCTCTTCTCATCAGTTCACGGGCTCTTCAATTTGTTTCCGTCCACTTGGCTTATGCTTCCAGTAGAAGCAGGATATTATGTGCCCCAGGTTCCTTTTGTTAAAAATCTACATCCATACCTATCATTTTATAAGCCTGGAGTTTACTAAGGAAGCTTTCCCACTAGCCCCCAAATTCACCTTCCCAGAGAATCTTTCTTTCTTGTTCAAGCTGTGTATGACAGCTCTCATTTCATACCACCTTTCATTTAGTCAGCATTTCCATGGAGCTGCCTGTGCCCCCCCAACACCCCAAGATCCCCTCCCAACCTTCACACAACTGTGCACGGGATAACTCCCCCCCTGAAAAAAACCTCATTGACCCCAAGTGTAGAACTGGTCAAGAGCAGCTTTTTGTAAGTAACTATTCCTTTTTCTTCTGCTGCTCCTCATCCACTGCTCCCTTTCATTCCAGCAGTGAAATGTGCGATTGAACTTTGGTAAAAATCAGGGAGCACCCAAAGATGCTGGTGTGATGCGGCAAGAAGGGATCACTTTTAATACAGCTGGTGGGACTGCAATCTAGGACAGCCTCTTTGGAAAGCAGTATGGAGGAATCCTCAAAGATCTCAAAACAGACTTCCCATTTGATCCTGCAGTCCCATTACTGGGCATCTATTCAGAAGAAAAAAACCTGTTTATCATAAGAACATGTGCACTGATAGCTTATCCCAGCTCAACTCATGATTGCCAAGAGGTGGAAACAACCTAAATGCCCATCAGCTCAGGAATGGATTAACAAGTTGGGGTATAGTTATACCATGGGATACTATTCAGCCATAAAAAGATGGAGACTTTCCATCTTTTGTGTTAACCTGGATTGAGTTGGAACACATTCTTCTTAGCAAAGTATCACCAAGAATGGAAAAGCAAGTATCCGATGTACTCAATTCTAATATGAAGCCAGCAGATGATCTAATGTACACCCTCATAAGAGAAAAACGCAACTCAATTCAAGTTGGGGGGATTGTTGAGGGGAAGGGGAGGAGATTGGTGTGTTCCCCCTTAATGGGCACAATGTAAGGGTATACGGCACACCTTTTAGATGTGGGACACAACTACAAGAGGGACTCAACATATGCAAACTTTGTAACCTAGTCATTGGTACCCTCACATTAATCTGAAAACAAACCAAAACGCAGACAGCAGTGGTCCGAAGACTTAGCACGGTGAGGGCAGGAACTGCCATTTCTCTGTTCATAGCCCCATTCTTAGGGCTTGGCATACAGTCGGTGATCAATCAATAATGAGAAAAAGCTATTACAATTGTTTTATGCCAGTGTTGTGTTGCATGTTGCTATAAAAAGTTTATGTAAGGATTTATGTTACTTTCAAGTTTTTAAAAAGCTATTTAAAATGACTGCATCCACCCCCAGAGTACACTATAAAGAATGTTTTCCAGTTATTACTCCTCAGATTTCTATTAATAACCCCAAGAAGCCATAAGCCAAGTTGTAGTTTGACCCTGTAGTTTTGTAGAGAGAAATAAGGTGGGCACTTGGTCTCAGCTTGCCCAGAATGTCAAGTGACTTTGTCTCATGTAGTTTCCAGTAAGACCATGCATGAGAAGAGAGAACTTTCTACATTTAGTGACATTTATTTATGCATTCAGTATCAAGTACATAAGTGCAAATATCCAGAGTCCATTATTGAGTTCAGTAGGAACTACAGAGAAAGTAATACAAATTGTGATAAAGTTAACATGCTGGTACTTTTTCGTTACCACACATGTAAATCAGCCCACCATTCCCATACAACAAAAGCACTGCATGTCTATTTGGGGTTTATTTGTTTATTTAATTATTTTAAGTTATACAAAACTGATTACCATAAGGACGGTCGACTGTTTTTATTTTTACGTTGTGTGTGTTGGAAAAATGCTAAAATATCAGTCTACAATTCTACATATTGTTATTAAAGATTAATCCAACCAGCAACCCAAGGACACATAAGCAAGTTCCACTATTGCATCAGTGCACTCGGCAGGAAAGGCCTAGCCACGGGGAGCGTTAGAAGCTACAGAAGCATTGCAGAGAGGACACTGGGGAAGGAAAGGTAACGTGGGCTCACCATCATGCACTTTTTGTAGCGACACAAAATTAAAAACCACATTGAATACACTTTTCTCTATACTTTAGTGCTTGACACAAGTGACTCAAATATCCTAAGAGTACAGGAACAGCCTAAAAACAGCTGTTTGAAAGTTTGTCTCTAAGATTATGGTGGGGGAGGAGGGGAACAATCAATTTGCAGTAATGAGTAAGAGTTGTTACCACTCAAGACATTCCTGTTTGTTTCCAGTCCCTGGTGGGACATCCGTCTACTCAGCGTGCCTTTTAGCTCCTGGGATTTTAGCCTGAATCCTAAAAAGACAACATCAAAAGGTGGTAATTCACAAGTGTTATTAATGCAACAATTTCATGTATTCACTATGTGTTGTTGCTTTATTTAGCTAAGTGATCACACAACTTAATATTCTAGGAGATATTATAGGTTTTATGTATGTGTGTCCATAAACATTCTTCTATATAAAGTAAAAACAGGGAAGTGGAAATTGGATAACTTAAAAAAAACAAAAAAAAAAAAAGCAAACTAGAAGAAAGCCACATTCTTTAAATTGCAACTTTTTAGGTAGCTGAACAGGTTGACATTTTAGGATACAGAAGCTGTGATGTAGTTAGCATGATCATTTCTCACCCAATCTGGGACTTTCCATTCTTGGCGTTATTACCGACTATGCCAGGGACATAAACATAACCAGCAAACATAACCAGGTGCCAGCAAGGGAGCCTGTGTTCACCCCAGACACAGCCACACTACCCAAAATGAGTTCAGAATCTCGGTTCCTAACCTCAGCTGTGCTGCTAATCAGCTGTAGGACACAAGCGCAGATAATGAGCTTTTCTGGTCCAAGAGACTCACCCTTAAAATGTGGGTGTAGATGAGGTATCTTCAATGCCCCTAAAATTCTGTGATTCCCACAGCATGGCAGAATAATTTTAAGACAGGTTAATGCTAGAAGGATCGTGTTTGTGGATTTCCAAGCTTTATGAGCTCACCATGCAGATTTCAACTGAGACCTTCATCTGTGCCAGGCCTCGTTTCATGGGCTAGAATTCAGGGGTCAACAAAAGGAAAAAAAGTGGCTGCTTTCCCAGAGTTTTCATTCTTTAAGCATGGAGAAGACAGGAATAAACAAGAAGGTAAGGTAAGTTCAGATGCTGATAGGTGCCATCAAACAAAACAGCAAGGTGGTGTGAAGGCAGAGAGGCAGAAGAAGGCGGTGCCTACTTTAAATCTACTGATGTGAGAAACTGATCCCCAGAGGACAGGAAGGAACTGGCAGGCACAGACCTGGATGTGACGTGCACAGGCCTAAAATGAGGACAAGCTCGGGCAAGAAGAGTAGAGGCTGGTGTGCTGCGTGGTGGGGGGAGGTCTGAGAGGCAGGCACAGGTCAGGTGGCACTGGGACTTGTAAGGAGTGTAGTAACTTCTGTGTGATGGGAAGCTGAGGAGGGATTTTAGGTGAAGTGATCTGATTCACGTTTTAAGAACACATGGTGGCTGTGTGAAAAAAATGGCAGTGGGAGCAATGAAGGCAGGGAGGGAGGGAAATCTCAGCAGCTCAGAGCCAGGTAGCAAATGGCGCGGGCAGTGTGGTAGGCATGGAAACAGAGAGAGGCAGACAGAATGGGGATCCAGTTTGGGGATGGGGCTGACCACACCTGACCATGGATTTGATGTGAGGGCAAGGAGCAGAGGAGCACACCAAGGATGATTCTTCAGTTCTTTGCTGTGGGTCTGATTCAGCAGAGTAAGCCTGCTATTTCCCAGGACAGTAATGACTGAAGGAAAAACAGGTGCTGGGGGAACTGCACGATGTTTCACCGTGTAAATCCGACATATCTAGAGCACTGGTTCTCAACCTTCCTAATGCCACGACCTTTTAATACGGTTCCTGTGGGTCGTGACCCTCAGGTTGAGAACCGCTGGTCTAGAGACATCTGAGAGAAAATATCAGAGAAGCAGGGGACAGACCCTACTGCTCAGCAGAGTGGGTCTGGGCTGGAGACCCGAGGTCAGAGCCCTTGCCATTGAGACACCTTTGAGACCACAGGACAGGATGAGCGGTGCACAGAGAGAGGAGGGGAGCCACGAGAAGATCTGTGCAATGGTGGTCAACTCAATCCTCCTTAAATACCTGAACAAATGTCAGGGAAACTCACCCTTCCCCATACTTGTAAAGCCAGCTTTAAAAATCCCATCACAAATATAGGACTTTCCTGTTAATTTCATTTTACTGATTTCAATTCAGCAATCTAGCTCACTCAAGATTCCTCGATTCATTCTGAATCTTCAGCTTGCATCTTCTGAATTGGCTTTTGCTCCAAGCAGTGTGTCACCTAGAACTCTGTCAAGTCTGTCTGATGTGTCTTCATATGGTCATGAGAACTAATGGGGTTAGAAGTTATGGGATGAATGGCAGTAATGTGTCATGTTATTAAATCTTGTCCCCGACCCAGTGGATTAATGAATGTCCTTAGGGTTTACTATTTCGACCCACTGTGCTGTCCTCTGGACCATACATCTCCATTTTTCTCCACAAGGATGCTAGGAAGACTTGTTGAGGACCCCACTGAAATAAGAATACTCACCAGCTAGAGCAGTCCAGTGAGTGTACAGACAACTAGTTGAGTACCTACAAGTCTGGCTAATTCATGCTAGGTCCTTGTGTGAAATTAGGCGTTCATCAAACAATAATTTCTAGAATCTATTCTTTCTTCTCATTTGAAAATCAGGACAGTTCCTGTCCAATTCAATATGGGGGAGGTACTTCATTGCCTGAGATTTATCCAAGGTCATAAGGGAGCTTCCAGGTAAAATCACAGGCTATTTTATCATCTAGAACATAACTCACCTGGACACAGGGAGCTGTCTTCATTTAACGCAGATTTGTTATTATGGTCTCATGTAAAACTGTCGCTCCTTCCACAAAGTCTATTTTGCCTTTTCTAATTTGAAGACTTTTTTTCCTCATTATGAAACTCTGAGAAATCTTAGGAGGGATTATTAGATCCCATTTTAGAGCTGGGAAACCAAGGTCCATTGACCTGGACAGGGTCATCCTGGGTAGATGAGCACGTGGCACTGGGGTATCCTGGACCAGTCTGGGACAGTCCCCTAGGTCTCCTATACAGATCTCTCAGAAGTAATGGGATGATAATGTCAATGGTATTGTCTAATATTTACTGAGTGTTCCCTATGTCCAAGTAAGACTACTTTACTGACGGTGTGTCATTTAATCACCAACAACCCTATGAGATAAGGTATTAACGTTCCCAATTTATAGATAAGGAAATAAGCTCAAAGAGACAAATGACATTTATGATGAGCTCATCTAGCTAAAAATGCCAGAAACGGACTCAAATTAGTCAACCGGATTTCAAAGATCATATTCTCAACTGTTCCAGTAAAATGATGTAAGTTCTTTTCTAACATGGAATCAGAATTTCAGAGGTTGAAGAGGCGTTCGAGACAGGATGCCACCACAAAATTTCCTTCAAAATGTAGTGCCAGGCAAAATATGTTCTTTTGAAGAACTGCTGTTTCCTCCTTTCTGACAAGACCCATATAACTTACCCAGTTTCTCTTTTTGTCCTAGCTACTGAGAAGCTCACAGCCAGCTCTGTGTAAAGCTCAGTTATAGAAAGCATATTAGTTATCATAGTTAACGTGTTTCCTTTCTATTCATTTTCACTGCCTTGACTTCCAATTGAAATTTAACAACTACGTTGTATGTTTGTTATATTCCCTGCATTTCCCTTTCCCCTCCATTTTAACTGGCCTGTGTCCTCATCACTTTGTTTGAATTATGACAACCTCCCAGCCGATGGCTACATCTCTCCAGTTCTCTCTGCAGACTGTCATAGCGATCTCCGCAAAACAAGATTCTGATTACATCAACCTGCTGCTTGAAAACATCAAGGGCTAGCCATTTCCTGTTGGGTCAGAGCATTTGCCACCTACCCGGTCTCTCTTTCTATGTTCTTTCCAGGTGATCTTTCCACTCATTTAGGCTTTAGACACACAGGCTGACTCATTGCTTCCTGAACTTGACTTACATTTTCATGACTGTGTCTCTGCTTACATTAGCTCTTCCTCTTTGATGTGCTTCCCTCCTCAGCTACCTGATGAATGTTTACCCATGTTTCAAGGACCAGGTCAAATTACTCTTATCTTAGTGGTTTTTCATTTTTCTCTTGCAGGAAGGAATAACTGTTTCCTCTTCTCCCTGACATTTTGGTCAACTCTACTGTAGTTATTATACCATCTTATTGTAATTTCTTTACAGCTCTGTGTGTACCAATAGGCTGAGAGCTCTTCTAGAGCTGGGGTCATTTCATTCATCTTTATTCTCTCTGTGCCTGTCGTTTGAGTATCCAGAACATGACAGGTACCCTCTTCTTCTTGAACCCAACCAACCAACCAACCAACCAAAATAAGCAGCTTAATACATGTGATTTGTCAAGATCCCCACACTAAGTATTGAACAACTTAGGTCTAAAATGTCTGTTTCCTAGTTTCCAAACTCCCATTCTGGTGTTCTTTGCTGTGGTATGTCACCTAGGGAGCTCTTTAAAACATAAATTCCAGGTTGCCAGCCCTAGAAATTCTAATTCCGCAGGTCTGTGTGGAGTCTTGGAATTAGTATTTTTAAACGGGGTCTCCAGGTTTGGGTTCAACCAAGTCTTATCCCACGCTGTGGTGCCATTTCTTAATACAAAATAATGACTATTGTATCCTTAATTCGTTAATATCATTAGGTATTGGTTATACTTGGGCACAAGCTGATGGTGTCAGACATTTGTAATGTGATGTAGATCTGTTACAAATCCAAATTCAACATAGGGTTCTATGAGTTCCTAATGACATTAAGAAAAAAATGTAGACAGTACAGAGCACAAACATGTATAAATTTCAGGACAGAACTGAAGCAGATGATACATGATCTTGTATCAAGGGAACACCAATCTAAATTGGTTGTTCTTTTTAATTCATTTTGTTATTATATATCTTTGACTGTCTAAAATGGCTTCTTGACCAACTAAATGTGACTATCATTTTGGTCCAGCCAATAATTATCAGAGAACAGTGGTGGAGGTTTTGCAGATGAGTCTAGTCCTTTGGTGACATGTGTTTGCAGCTAAAGATCAGGTCAGCTTTTGATTAAAACAAAATCTTGAATAACAGTGAAAATATGAAAGCTATTATTGTTGGTGATGACATACCCCAAAATATTAACATCAGAATTAGGGAAAACTAATGACCCTATTAGCTAGGGATATGTAAAAACCGAAGTCATTTATCTCCTAATATAGAAAGTAACCCATAAAGTGGAGTCTGTTTAAGACTAAGGTTTAAAAAGAAATGGTGTTAATTCAACATTACACATACTTGTTGGGTTAAAATGATATAATTTAAAATATATAGGTAATTTAAAATATTTTCAGTTTTTAAAAAGTTAGTGCTATTTATTATTTAAAAGATTGAAAATGTTAACTTAATTGTTTTTATCTCAACTAGAACTGTTAGTTTTACTTTCATGAAACAGGATTCCTTCTTTCTTCCATCTTATTTTTGGACATGGGCTAGTCCTTGGATAGGGCTCAATGTCATTCATTATGAATATGAAATAAGCTACTGGGTTTTATTTAATCGAGAGTTTTGAAATTTATACTTCTTTTCTTTTCTTTTTTTGAGACCAGAGCTTCAAGCTGTCCCCCTGGGTAGAGTGCCCTGGCATCACAGCTCACAGTAACTGCTAACTCCTGGGCTTAGGCGATTCTCTTGCCTCAGCCTCCCAAGTAGCTGGGACTACAGGCGCCCGCCACAATGCCCGGCTACTTTGTTTTTTGGTTGTAGTTGGCATTGTTGTTTGGCAGGCCTGGACTGGATTTGAACCTGCCACCTCTGGTGTATGTGGCTGGTGCCTTAGTCACTTGAGCTACGGGTGCCTTTATGTTCTAAAATAATGTAATCAAGAAGAGAATTAATATATGACTCAAATAAGTGAGCGATGATAAATCAATGTAATATTCTACCTAATCACTCAAATGCCTACTTTGGACAGCTGCTCTCCTGTTTACGAATTGCACTGTGGAACTTACTTTGCCACAACAGCATTTATGTGAGTCCTCACAAGTCCCAGATATTGGTCAATCTGTGCCTACAAAGAGAAAGAAATGATGAGCACACCCAAAGGTCATGAGGTCAAAAGTTAACATGAACGTTGTCGTCACCCACAAGTTACCTGGTGCTTGACGTACACTGCAGGGAGCGTGAACATCGAGACCACAGCTGGGGAAGAAACAAATTCAGTGTTAAGATTCTGAGTTACCGAGAAGAGTAAGCATACAGACACATTTTTATATATTTATATGACATTATAGCATTTTTTAGAATAACCAACATTCTAGGTAAAAGATGACAGGACAGTTCATATGGAAAACAAAAGGACGCTTAGCCCTTTACAATTGTGTCCTTATTCCCAGAATCTTGCCCTCCCAAGATGAAAATCAATCTCTGTCCATAGCTGCCACTGCGGGTATGTTAGGAGCCACACACACAACCATACACAGCCACAGACACACACACACACAAAGTCACACTCACACACACAGAGTGTGGTTGAAGGAACAAAAGTCAGACTTAACAATTCATTATTAGTGAATATGCGTATCATAGTCTTTAACTGGGCTGGAGGAGAAGGAAATCATCTCCGCTCAGGGGCCTCTGGCGCGTGTTCCTAGGAGTCTGTTGACACAAACGCGGAGCTGAACGTCGGGAAGCCGTGCGAGGGGGACACGCCCTGTCCTCGGTCCTTACCCATGAGCAGCAGGGTCAGGCCATTGAAGAGGGCGCCCACGTAGGTCAGGAGCCACATGAGCACAGCAAACTGCAGAAGGAAAGAACGGTCAGCACCTCAACATCGCTCATCACGGGGGAGACCCTCACCTCCTGGACTTTTTCTTAAGTTAGAACTGAGGCAAAATCCATCAGGGTTTCAATAGGAAATGAAACAAATATAAAGCCCGTCACAAGATCCCTGAAAGAAGATCCAGATTTGAGTTCTCTTAGGACACTTTGGAGTATTCTGCTGTACGATTTGGCAGGTGTAGCAGATCCCAGGGCTCGCAAAGCTTAAAATACTTACTATCTGGCCCTTCCCAGATGAGGTTTGCCCACCTATGTTTGAACTCACAATTTTTCTATTCCAAATACTAACATGACTTTCAAAGCACTAAGATAACCGTAATCTCCCTGGGAGTCTCTTTAGCCATCACACGGCAAGTCATCATCCCAGCAAAGCATTCTGATGGGCAAGACCCCGCCTCTTACTTTTCCTCCTGCCCTTCCCCTCCCCCTACCAGAGAGCCCCTGAGTGAGATCCCTGCCCGGGGTGCTCTGGGAGGTCATAACACTCACAAGACCCGGCCCAGACTCCCCCGACTCATTAATGGCCTCCCTGAATTAGGATTCAGTGATCTGACGTGTAAGTTACAGAGAGGCCAAAGCATCTTGTCTGTCCAAAGACACCCAGAGAATTCAGTGCCAGTGTCAGGAATAAGGCGTCCAGAGTTAGGCACACCACGGCCCCTCGGACGGCAAGAACACCAGGAGGTCTCACTAGGCTGCACCCAGAGCTCCTTCCCGTGAAGAAGCATATATGTTTTTCACATTCTCTACACTCGATTTTTATTTTAAAACTAATTTTAGGAAACTGGCTGAGGAGCTGAAAATGGTTAACGTGAGAAAATCTGGCATGTTGTAACAGGATAGAGAACCAGAAGCTCTGTGAGCTGGGTTTGATCCGCTGCCAGTGACTCACTGGGCCACCTTGGACAAGTGACTTCACTGCTCTGGGCCACAGCTGCAGCTTCTGTAGAATGAAGGGATTAGACTGGCGAGCTCCACGGTTCTACACAGCCAGAGAAGTTCTCTAGAATATAATTAGCATTTGCTTTTATTCTCCACAATGAGGTGGTTTATAACATTATACCCTCAGGGAAAACAAAACTCAAGGCTGTCAAGTGAGCAGCTAAAGCACTGTATTTTTAAGGTCAAGGCTGTCAAGTGAGCAGCTAAAGCACCGTACTTTTAAGGAGTCCACCAGGTCCTGGACCAGGAAGAGCCTCCGCAGCTCTTTGAGGGCGCTGTTCACATAGAGCTGCAGGCAGTCCGTGTACCGCTGGACCTGGTCCTGGGACAGGGCGATCTCGAGCTCCAGGTAGGCCCTGCCAACAAACCATCCCACACAGCGTCAATCAGAGTGGTCCCGAGACAGGCCACTCACCCCCCGTGACATCCTTTCTCTTTGACGACGATGCCCAGGCCATCTCTGGGGATTCTGCTGGCCCGTGGGTCACATAACAGCATACACACATTCCTGCTTCCCCAGTGCACTGGGGAATGTGGGAATGATGCTTCTTAGTGAGGCCTGCTGTCTACCAAAGACATAGCTTATAGGGTGAGCTGATTCAGAGAAATCAACTGGGACCAGAGAAAAATCAATGCAGAAATCAGCTCATCTGCCTGGAGATGGATTGTCTGTTTCAAATGGTTGAGATATTTAGAAACCTAGCTACCAATTATTGCTTCTCATCACAACTCTAAAAATTAATGTTTAAATTCTGAAATTTACTTTCAGGTCTATGTATAGAACACTGAAAATGCAAGTGAGCTGCACCATATCACAACCCTCACTGGCTCTATTGCACGGTATTTTTACTGATGATGTTTCATGTATTAAAATGGTTAAATTTAATGTTTGGATAGGTAAATTATATAAAACACAATATATTTGTATAATAACACAAACATATGAAATACAAATAGATTTGTAAGTATCAACCCAGCTTATGCTCCCTCCTACTTGGCCATGGCCCCCTGACAGCCCTTCTTCCTCAGACCCCCTTCCTCCCACTCCTCTGCTGTCAGACAGCACCATTATCTACCTAGAGGGTCCCCTCAGAGTCTGTGAAATGCTTACGTAATTCTGGGAATTGGGATGAGAGAGTAGAGCACCATTCACTTGACTTGCCTTGAGTTCTAGGGAGTGAAAAGGACTAAACGTTTGTGTCCCTGGAAGTTACAGGTTGAAATCCTGATCTTCAAGATGATGATTAGAAAGTGGGGCTTTTGAAGGAAGAACCTTCATGAATGGGACTGATGATTAGAAAGTGGGGCTTTTGAAGGAAGAACCTTCATGAATGCCCTCATAAAAGAGGCCTGCAGGAGCCCCTGCATTCCTTCCTACAGCAAGAAGCCAGTGGTCTACAACCCAGAAGACCCTCACCAGGGCCTGACAATGCTGGCACTCGACCTGGGACTTCCTAGCCTCTAGAACTGTGGGGATTAAGTTTCTGTTGTTTAAAAGCCACTCAGTCTATGCTATTTTGTTATAGCAGCTGGCAGTGCTAATACCTCCCTCTGCTACATTTCTATGTCCTCTTAGTTAGTAGATTGCCCTTTTACTTTCACATTTCCTCCTCTGTAATGTACATTGATAAGACTGTACACAAATGAACCCTGCGCCCCTCCAGAAGGCTGGCCTTTTGGTGTTAAACTTCCAGAGAAAGCCTGGAAATAAAAATTCCAGCACCCTAGTCCTGGCTCTGTGATGTTTACTGATCCATGAACTTGGGCATGCCGTTACTTCCGGGAACCTCAGTTTTCTCATCTGTAAATGGGGACTAAGTTTCCTATCCTGCCTTACTCACTCAATGCTCTCAAAGTTGAGAGCATTTGGCAAGGAATGTTGAAACACTCGTTAAATTATAAAACATTGTTTACCTATAAAAGGTTGTGATTGCCATAGGTAGTAATTAAATTATAAAAACTCAGTAAAACAGTAAATGTTAGGGTAAGGATAACTGAATTTGTTCAGACATTCTCCGAACATGTTAGATACTCAAAGGCAGGGTGTTGGGGGAGACTGTGGTCTCAGAGAGACAGGACCAGGCGTTGGGGCTGAAACGAGGGCTGGGGCAGAGCCAGGAGAGGGCCACGCGGGGCTGGCGGTGGCACTCACTTGAAAGGATGGCCCTCGTCGGTTTTTTGCACAGCTTGTAGAACAGACTTGTAGATGCGGAAGCTGATGGTGGCTGAGAGCGCAGCCAGGGCCAGGTAGGCCACGACGCTCACCACGCTGAACTGTGTCAGCGAGAAGAGTAGCAGCAGGAAGCTCCCGAACACGATGCCCGTCTGCTTGATGTCCCGCCAGTACAGGAGGTCGATAGCTGTGGGGAGGGACAAAGCAGCGCTGAAGTCCAGTGCCCCCGAGCCAGCTGCCCCATCTCACCTGGCATTTGGGGTCCTCATGCCAGAGAGCAGGCGTGCGCTAAGCAGAGGGCACATCCTGTCACTCCACTGCCGCTTGGAAGGAGCTTTTCTGTCCTTGAGGACAGTTCACATCCACAGAGAACACTGTTGAGTCTCCAGAGGCTACATTTCTGTGGGTGACACTGGCTACAGAGTGGCATGAATTACGTGACTTTGGAAAAAAACTTGAAAATACAAACTATTTGTTCCCTTTTGGATGGTACTAAAGCCATCCAAAAAGCATGCGTCCCCATGTCCTGCTGACAACTTTATGTCTCAGAGGCGGCCTGCAAGTGTGTAGGGCAGTTGCACAATGCTCCTGCGGGGAGGGGGGGTGCACTAACAGAGAGGACAGAGGGGTCAGACAGTGGCTTGTCTGGAGGTGCAAAGGAAGACCTGGGAGACCCACCCGACAAAGATCCAGCCTGACTCCAAAAGGAGAGCAGAGCCCAGGGGCTAGTGGCTGAGTCATGAAACCCAGAGCTGGCCTGCGTAGTAAACCATTTTGTACAGTGTGATCTGTTCGCTCATATCCTGCAATTGAACGTCCTGAAATGCAAGCTTTAAAATCTCTAGCCCGTCTATCACCTGTTTGCTCATATCCTGCAATTGAACATCCTGAAATGCAAGCTTTAAAATCTGTAGCCTGTCTATCACCATTCAGTTATTCCTCTCTTTCAACTTAGAAACAACACATATAATCCTTTTCAGGGGAAGAAGAGGAATCTTCTGAGGGTCATGACCTGCTAGTGACCCTGAGGGCACTTGTCAGAAGTGGGAGAAGAAGGGGTCACCAAAAAAGCCCTGCTCCTCCTGGAACTGAGTGGATTGGAGACAGCCAAATTGGACAAATCAAGGTCCACCTTGGCCTAGTCTAGGGCAGCGTGGCTAAAGGTCTTTGGGACCTTCAGTTGTTATTCTTTTTGTGCAGAGGGGGCCACCAGAGAACCAAAAGGAGATGGAGACACGAGCATTATCTGAAGTGTTACCTCTTCCCCATTTGTTCATTATTCACTGAGCAAGAGGGAAGTGCCAGGCTTTGTGCGAGATGGCAAGAATATAAAAATAAACAAATTGTAATAATCATACACACAAGATTAAAAGAACAAGAAATAACTTGTAATCTGTGTTATGAAGTCCACAGACTCACCTGGCAGACACTTGTAAACAAACACATTATTATGGGACAGTGTGGTTTGTCCTAAATGGGGTGTTCCTTAATGCTAGGGAGGGTGGTGCACTCACCTGGGAGATACGAAGGGGCACAGCGGGTTCCAAAAGTTTTCAGACACAGCAGAGATAGCATGGCCTATTTTCAAGTGAATCTCCCCTAAATAAAATGCTTTATGCCTGTTAAAAGTGGTATGCCCAGGCCAGGTGTGGTGGCTAACAGTTATAATCCCAGCATGCTGGAAGGCCGAGGCGGGTGGGTTGCCTGAGCTTAGGAGTTCAAGACCTGCCTGAAGAAGAGTGAGACCCTGTCTTTAAAAATAGTGTTGTAGTGGGTATCTGTAGTCCCAGCTACTTGGGAGGCTGAGGCAAGAGGACTGCTTGAGCCCAAGAGTTTGAATTACTGTGAGCTATGATACCATAACACTCTACAGAAAGCAACAAAGTGAGACTCCATCTGAAAAAAAAAAAAAAAAAAGAAAAAGAAAAAGAAATAAAAGGTTTGCCCTGTAGAAAAGCCATCTAAATCTTGGCTGCCAAGATACCTGTTCAAAAAGGCTATGAATGGTAAGGCCCAGGTCCCAGCTTCCTTGAAGAATCTGTGGGCAGACAGTTTCACTAACAAGAGCTTGGTGGGGAGTCAGCTCCTAGCAGGCCTTTCCATCAACTTGCCAAGACTGCAGGAGGTTTCTAATTAAGAGGCTAAAAAAAGACTTATTATCTTAAACCAATTGGCTGTTGATCCTGGGTACTTTATGACATGATTATGAATTTACATAGATTCTGAAATGCCCAAAGCATTTTCATATATTATTTCATTTAAACCTCACAATGAACTCCATTAGATAGACTTATAACAGGCGAAGAGGCCAAAAGTTAGAAAACTTGTATCTTGACTACTTAGTAGGAAAAACAAAGTCAAATCCTAAAATTTGATCCTTTTTGCCAAACAAAATAGTTGCTGCTTTACATTACATGTCCAATATCCCTGGGAGTTATGGACAATTAATTGGAGGCAACTTTATTTGAAACTGCTTTCAGAACTAGATGTTTAAAGGGAAATTTTTCAAGTGAAAAGTCGTTATCAATAGTGAACGGCTTATTGATCTATTATCTACTCAGTGCAGGAATAAAGAAATCATAAAATTTTGTTCCTGCTTTTAAGGAATTGAAAGTCTGGCTGCAAAGAGTGGACCTCCGCTTAAATGCGGAATCAATATCAACATATCTTGTATTGTAGGTGGAAAAAGCTGAGTTTGAGGAAGGGATAGTGCTGGAATTGATGCAGAGAGAGGGCCTGGATGGCCTGAGAGTGTGATGAGCAAGTGCCAAGGAAACGGGGTGGGTACGAGGAAGTATTTACTATAAGAGATTAGTGGACAAGTATGGTGACTAATTAGCTGTGGGAGAAAGGAGGCAGAGCTAATTAAGGGTGGAAACCACATTTCAAAGCTGGGTGATTGAGTATCACTGACAAAAACAGAAAATTCGAGGGTGAACTGGTTTTGGGAAAAGCAGACACCTGTTTTCAAACCTCCAGATTCTGACATGACCACGCTGAAGCAGGACATTTTGACACAGCCTGGGACGGAGACAGGATGAGGCTGACAATTATATACAATACTTAGCAATTTTTTTTAAAAGCCTGGAAGTTAAATGACTTATTTTTAGGCTTTGTCATAGTGAAAATGGTCCTTAATACAACGTGTCCAATGATCATGAGATGAGCAGCCAGTTGGAAATGCTGGGATGACATTTAGTACAGAGGGCAGCAGACTTAGGCTTGGGCGTATTCCGTGTAGAAATGATGACTGAAGCCTGAGGGTGGATAGAAACTCAAAGGGGAGGTTACAGGATGCAGCTTTGGGTGAGACTACAGCTTGAGAATGAAAGGAATAAGCGAGGCTTTAGAAAGACTGTCCTGAGTCTTTTCAGAGGGCGCCGCAGTAGGGTAGGGTATGGCGGCCAAGGAGAAGGCAACTGCCCAGAAGAAGGGGCAAGCTGGAGGGGGGATGCTGTGGATGCAGCTGGGAAGAACGGAGAAAGGCCCACTGGCCCTGAGGCCAGAAGTCACTCGTAAAGTTGGAGAGCGGTGTTAGGAGCTGAGGGGAGGGAACCCCTAGTGTGAGGGGCAGCAAGTCAAAGTGATAAAGAAGATGGTAGCCTGGGGAGCAGCAGCAGCACGTGAACCTCTAGGCTGAACAAAACCTGGGAATGTTAGTGGGAAGGGATGGTGAAGATTCTGGAAAGTGGAGATATTGGATTAAGCAAAGTCTCAGCAAAGCCAGAGTGGGGAAAGTGGGATTAGCCAAAGCTCTTTCTTACCAAGGGAGAGACATTTTGGGAAGTTGTGAGTGTCGCTCCATATATGTTGAGGTGGAAAGCATAAAGTGACTTGAGATAAATTCACTTGAATTCTCCCTGGAAAATAAGTCATGAGGTCTTCCTGAGACAGAGGAGGTGAGGGGTAGGGCTTGAAGTGAGTAGGGAACGCTAAGGCCTTGTTGTCCAAGACAGTAGTGACGAGCCACAGACAGCTACTGAGCTCCTGAAATGTGAGCAGTGCTACATGAGCTGTTCTGTACGTGCAAACAACATCCTGGATCTCAGACGCCGTACGGAAAAGGGCACAAACTACCTCATTAGTGCTTTTTATACTTATTTTATGTCAAAACTCTAATACATTTCGATATCTTGGATAAAGTAAAATACATAATCAATTATACTTGTTTCATTTTACTTTTTAAAGCGGCTACTAGAAAATTTCAGGTCATTATATAATATCTATGTGGCTCATGTTGTATTTCTATTGGACAGCACTGGTCTTGAAAAATCCAATAAGGTAGCCGGGCATGGTGGTGGGTGCCTGTAGTCCCAGATACTTGGGAGGCTGAGGCAAGAGGATTGCCTAAGCCCAGGAGTTGGAGGTTGCTGTGAGCTGCGTGACGCTACAGCACTCTACTAAGGGTGATAAAGTATCACCCTCAGGAGTGATACTAACCCTAACCCTAACCCCTAACCCTAACACCCTAACCCTAAACCCTAACCCCAACCCTAACCCCTCACCCTCACTCCATCTCTACAAAAAAAAAAAAGAAAAAAGAAAGAAAGAAAAGAAAAGAAAAATCCAAAATTCAAAAAGGAATAAAACAACTGCCAAAAGGTAAGGAGAGTTTGAGTTGCTAGTGGATCTAGCCTGGGGGTAGATGCTGGGTGTTCTGATCACTCACAGG
>CAUYRH010078837.1:0-26962 GCA_963574655.1 Perodicticus potto
CTAAACCTACCTAATGCACGACCCTTAATGATGTAGCAATTAAAATAATTTTATGTTTGGGGGTCACCACAACATGAGGAACTTTTTTAAAGGGTTGTGTAATTAGGAAGGTTGAGAACCACTGCTCTAAGGGATCATCAAAGAGTAATTAGTTTTAAATCTTCATTCACCTCACCCCCAACTCCGTACAGTACCAGAATGAGGGCCAGATAAATTACTAATTATTATTCTTGGACTAGTTGTAAGAAGATTTCTTTGCCCTTGAGTCACTGTGGAAGAGAATCACATGTCTGAGCAGCAGCAGCCCATGCCTGGATATAATAATAACCAGCCATTATGTTTGTACAGTGCTTTGAGCTTTTCTAAGTATTTCACATATATTTTCTCATTTTACCCAGAATAGAATGAGGGTGATATGAAGATGGTCTGGAAGCACATTTGCAGGGAACACGAGTTGAGGTTTTCAATCTTCGGCAAAATGAAGGACTGCATTTTTCCTCAGGGATGAGATTGCATTTATGTTGTTCTTCCTGAATTTCATTAGTTTCTCACTTCAGACTTGAAAGAAGACTGTGAAAGGCAAGGAAGACATTGAGATTGTGGCAGCAAATGTGGAATATAAAGTTGAAGAAAATGGAAGGTTTCCCTTTGAATCTAAAGAAAATAATGGTCTTGGCACTCTAATCATTGGGTTTGGGTATTGAAACAGCATATGAATTGTCAAAATGAGGGAAACTGTATGAATCTGAAAGTTGAAGCCAGAACTGCTTGAAAAGATAGATTCAAAGATGTGGCCAGGTTACTGAGACAGATTGTACAAATTTAGCAGGAGTAACTTAATTCTTTTGTTCCTACTGTTCTACAATAATGAAATCTCCAAAACACGAAAAGATTATCAGGGCTCAAAACAGATGGAAAAATCAGATGCACCTTGAGTCTTCCTTTAGACAGCCTGGGAGATAGGCAGAGAAGGATGTATTTTTGAGATCCCTGTGGATTTGTCCATTTCAAACCACAGGAATCTGGCTTGCCTGACCAATGGCAAGATTAATGATTGCACTTAAAAACCCAGTACGTGATTTCCATTATTATAAACAGAAAGTGAATATATACATATCATTAAGGCATATACACACATATATCTGTATATGTACATGATTGTCATGATGTAGGTTTTGGATTTGACTTGTCTTATTTCAACTTGCTTCTCTCAAGGGGTGATCGAGTCTCCTGTGGTTAAAACTATTATGTTAAAGCCCTTAAAAGGGAGCTCTAAGATTGAGGCCATCTAACATATTAAGAAATATAAAATCTATTAAAAACAGAATAAAAAAATTAGAAGGAACCATTTCTTATTAATTTGATGGAAGTATGTATATGTTCCTCACAATGGAAACATTATCAAGCTGCTCCATTTTTTTCTGTTTTTAATCTTCAAGCTTCCCTATTCGAAAACAAAATGGGCCAACATACATACATTTGGGCATTCCTTCAGTTCTCACAGTGTGGTGTGGGGAGCTGGGAGCAGGCAGGCTTTTTAAGCGGCTCTTGGGAATTTGTATGCAAATTCTTGGCTCTACCCCAGAGTTACTGAGTCAGAACCCTATGAACTCTTCTAACAAGCCCTCCAGGTGATTCTGACGAAAACTTTTGGCATTTGCTAATAAAGTGCTGCAAAGTAGGCTGAACGATAGAATCACCTGTAGAACTTAAAGTACTCAATGAAAGTTGCAAAACCTCTCTGGGTGATTCTAGTATTCAGACATGTCTGGAACCCACTAACTTCAACCTACTCTCTTATGAAAGGGTTTCAAAAGAGCAACAGGAGACAGCATTGACAAAAAACAAACTAACAAACAAACCCAAAATAGGAGTTTAGGGAAAGAGGAAGAAAGTGAGTAACATATTCAGAATGCCTTCTGCTCTGTCTATATGAATCTGAGTCAGTCTTTAGAACCTTTTCAAATGATGGTTAATTTGCCAGGTAAGAATATTTTTCTCTGTGTAAGAAATAGTCTTGTTTTTGTGGTTGTCACATTTCAAATTTTATGTCTGAAAAGTTTCCTATGGGAATCCAAAGGCAAATAATATAGAAACATCAAAAATGTTGAAAAAGTTATTTTGGAACACAAGAATATTAGTCAAAAACCATTTGCATTGCCTTTGTTTTCGAGGCCTTACTATGACAAAGCTACATTTCAAGTCAGCATTTGTTTCATTTCATTGAGTCTTACAGTTAGAAGGGACATTAGAGGTCACAGGTACTATAGGAACCCTCTCTTGTTTCTGTGGGTTGGTGGCCTTCACCAGAAATTTGCTAGGAAACTTACTGCATCACACTTGCACCAACCAATTCTTGGAAAGTTTTAAGATATTAACAAGTTTAAACTGAAATATGCATATTTTCTCTCATAAGTTCCACCTATTCGTTCAGTTCTGCCTTGGAGAACGATTTCTAGGATTTTAACGTTTGTTAAAAACGTTTGTTTAAAATCATTTCCTGGAAGAAGGCAAAGGGTATAAATATATAACCCCAAATTCTGATGGGCTTTTGAGGGTTATGATCATGTGGATGATAATTACTCATATTATTTTCTCCATTGGTTTTCAAACAACTGGAAATACACATAGAGATTAGATATCACTGTAAGGTCAATGTTCTTTTAGATAAATAAAATTGGGGCTTCCATCGGAAACCATCATCAGACTTCAACCACTTTCTTTTGGACTGAACTGACTTTGTTGCAGGGCAGAGCAACCATCTCTGTGAGTGTATTTATCATGTCCTCTCAAGGCCGACCGATCTTCCCACCAAAGGGTGAGCTAGCAAGGTCATGAACATGCCCAAGCCTCTGTTTCCTTTTCTCATCTATTAGGGTATGGGGAAGGGACAGTGAAGAGAGAAACTCAGAGTTCCTCTCATACTGGAAGAAGAAGAGAGAAACTGGAGGTGTGTGGTTATAAATTCCCATTCTCAACACACTTCAAGCCTTCTGAATGTTGGGGTTTGGGGTCCTGGTTTCCTGAACCCAGTTGACCTGGTTTGATTACTCAGCTGAGCTAGAAAATTCAAGGCTGATTACCACCTTGCCATGGTTGAACGTTGGACCAACGTTCAACCAAGGCAAGGTGGTAATCAAAAGGGAAAGTGAGTGGAAACTGAAAATAAAACTGGCGCAGCACAGGCAGCGTGGATAGAAAGCAAAAGTAACCTACACAACTTTCAGGGTAACAGATTTTATTTAAGAAGAACAAAGAGAAAGTTTAGCGCACTTCCAAAGAGAGTTGGAAGTATGTCTCTCTCATGAAAGAGAAAAGGTGAGCTAGACAGAGAGGCATAGGTCCCACAGGCATATAAATGCTTTCTCTGTTCGAAGTTGGTTGCAAGTCTTTCACAGGCCTCTCTGCACCGCCAGGCAGTATTGCCCTTTTCTCTTGGTCATTGATTGTCTCTTTTTATTGGTCACTGGTTACCTAAGTTATCCCACACCCACGTTCTTATGAGCCCTCCAGACTTCCTGGTTCAGCAGGCTACATTTTCTTCCCACCCTCCTCGAATCCCTTTTCTTAGTGTCCCTTCTTACTGAACTTTATTTATTTTTTTTATTTTTTATTTGTTTTGCAGTTTTTAGCCAGGGCTGGGTTTGAGCTGGCCACTTCTGGCATATGGGGCCGGCGCCCTACTCCTTTGAGCCACAGGCGCCACCCATGAACTTTATTTTTATTGATATATAATTTTCTATATTTATGGAGTACATGTGATATTTTCTTGCATGCATAGATTGTGTAATGATCAAGTCAGGGTATTTGGAGTATTCACCTTGAGTTCTTATGTGTTGAACATTTCAAGTCCTTTCTTCTAGCTACTGTGAAATATACAAAGTAGCTAACTATAGCCATCCTACTGTTGCCAAACATCTTTTATCTAATTGTATGTTTATAAACATTAAGTCTTCTGAACATTTTTTATACTTCAAATCATTGATGGCAATTATTACATGCCTTGTAAATCTTCTTTCTCTCTCTTAAAACAAATTAAAAATTTCAAGATTTTCAGGCCCTTCACCATGCTGATTATCCTTATCTGGTCATGATTCACTTTATTAATCCTCTTAAGGTATGATGTTCAGAAGAAGAGATTATTTAGTTTTGCTTATACTTCTATTTTCAGACACCTTTGAGTGGTTGGCACTTTTTGATCTTGTTCAATGAATCTTTTCATACCTCAATGGTAGAAAATAAAGTATTACCTTTCACATTTAAGTCCCCACATTATGTGGAGTTAATTTTTGTATCAAAAGGAATTCAATTTTATTTTCTTCCATATGGATACTAGTTGTTTCATTATATTTGCTGAAAAACTCCAGCCTTTCCCTCAATTTCTAATAACTCTTTGGTCATGTACCAAGTTTCCATTTAGGTGTGAGTCTGTTTCTAGGCTATTCTATTACTAGAGTCAATTGACCTATCCCTATGCCAAAACTACAGTATTTTCATTATTATAATTTATAAAAAATTTTGATAATTCATGAGTTTTTACATCTTGTTTTTCTTTAAAAGTATCTTGGCTATTCTTGATCTGTTGTTTTTTGAAATAAACCTTAGAACCAGCTTGTTAAATAGCTTTAAAATCTTGTTAGAATTTTTTGTTAAAATTACATGAATCTATAGGTGAATTTGGTTAGGAAAGAGTGCCTCATGAAATCACATTCTTCTTATCCATGAATATATTTCTCCATTTATTTGGGTATTTGTTAATGTCTTCAAATAGTTTTATTTGATAATTTTCTCAAGTAGGATCTAACCCAACTTCTATTGGATTTATTTCTATGTACCTTACACTCTTTTGTTACTAGTTTTAATGGCACCTTTAGAAAACCTGCAAAATGCTGTTTGTTCCTGGTATATTATAGTGTGGTTATCTTTTAAAGCTCTCTTATTAAGGTAAATTATTTGCCTGTAGATGATTTTAAATTTTCTATATAGGACAATCATTCTCTCAACTCAAACTCCTTTTGAATTCTTATAGCTTTTATTTTTCTTATTTAAATGCCTGAGTAGGATATCTAGGACAATATTGAATAGAAGTGGTAATGGGGAGCATTCTTTTCTTCTCACTTTAAAAGGATATTCTTTTAACTTTGACAATATGGTGTTTGCTGTATGATTTCTTTGCCTTTCCCATCCCTTAGGAGTCCAGCACTTGCTACCAGCTTCTTGCAACTAGCATCTCTAGGTGGTCATTTCCATCACAGGTTGTTGTAATTTTCTCAGGCATGAGGCACTCATAAATCTTCCATCTTCCAATTATGGGAAATATACTCAAGTGCTTTGAGTAGAGCCATGGATGTTCCCTTGATTGGACTTGACATGGGAAGGTAGCATTGCCTCATCCTCCCCATAGGGAAGTGGGAAATCACAGTTTGGCAAAAACTTACCTTTATCAAATCTTGTCCCATTTCTACATATTAACTTATTTTTATAAGTGATCTAGCTGGGGTGTCATAGGACTGGTTTATAAATATTCCATCAGAGATTCAGTATCACACTTACTTTGATATCTGATATCTCTTTATTGGTGTCTCAATTAAAAACGAAGTGGGAAGAGTCCAACTGTACATCAATTATAGGTATGTATTTAACTTATGAAGCCTAAGGCTTGGCAGCAGTCACCCAGTTCCCAGAGAATATGAAGATTTTAGAAAGCTTTCACTTTCCTTACCTCATCCTGACTATCCTATTATTGCCCACTATTTTAATTACATCTTGTTTTCTAATATGACAAATTAGAAACAAGTTTGGCTTTACATAAACAGTACTTGTCTACATTTACCCCTGGTTTTCATAACCATTCCTCCTTATACTACATATCTTTGACCTGCCTTCTGGGACCATCTCCTTCATGAAGTGTATCCTTTAGGACTTCTTTATTGAATATGCTTGCATATTGTCTCAAGTGTTCTGAGCCTGTTTCCCATGAACCAAATCAACTGCATCTCAAGACTGCCGTTGGTGGAGATCAAAAAGAACAATTCCTCACCTGACTTCCAGTTCCTATTGGTCTCAGTTTAACTTACTAGGTGTTAGCTCTCTCACATGAGTACATTGTGTCTGGCGGGGTCATTGGACAATTTGGACAATCTTTAGGATCTATCCTAAAGATCCTAAATAAGAGGCAAGAGGCACAATGCCCAGATATGAAAGGAGGCATTGTCAGGTTGCTAATACTTTCACAAGCATAGATTTCAATTTGGTGGAATCCATGCAGAGCAGGGCAACACAGTGGTAGCTAGTATAAGAGTTAGGTAAAGCTTGGCAGATATGAAGTGGTGTGAAATAAGTGGCCTATTTCTTTGTGTGTTTTGTGGTTTCCTCGCTTCCTCCTTTTCTGTTTTGGTGAGTCAGATTTGTAGAAAAATACATCTTTGAGAATTCTTTGCAACTTGTGTTTAGTGTACTTTCCTCTAGAAAGCAATTGTGCTTACTTCTATTCCTGGACCTCTTAAAGTAAATTTCTGCCTATGCCATTTTTTTTTTTTTTTGCATGAGTACCAGCTTGCAGTTACCAATTCTTAGAAGAGACCCTGCCACAAGGACAAGAGTAAAGAAGGCAAATATCCTCATCATAACTCTCTGTGAGCTGTGTTTTTCCCCCTTTTCACACTGAGCACAGCTCCTAAAGGGCTAGGCATTATATAGAAATTTCTTAGCCAATTTTTCTCTTTGCTTAGCCCCAATTAATGTTCCTTTAAAACCCAAAACTCTAGGCAGCCAGGGATCCACAGATAACCTCAGGGCAGCTGCTGGCATTAACATTTTGTTATCTCTCTGGATTTGTGCTTTTGTTCTGTGTTTTGTCTTTTTTTCCCCCCCACTAAGCACTTCTTTCATTTTCTTGCAACTTATCTATCTGCTTGTCTGCCTATTGGAATTTTATATATAGTCCCACCTTTTTTTGTACTCTGTACCAGGAATATTTTCTGCAATATTATGTGTTTTACTAAATCAATATCAAACTGTTGAATTATAAGTTAACCATTGAGGAATTAGTTATGTCTACTTTGCATTTGCTAAAAATTGATAAGCACATTCTTTGTGTCTTTCTATTGTTAAGGTCTTAGTGTTTTTAGTGTTAACATTTCTTGGAAGCCCATACTGTGACTCTTTTTCTTAGACTTCTTTTTTCCTTAAGGCTGAGGTTCATACTGCCTAATTCTCTGCATTCTGTCCTCAAAAACAAGTACACAGATCCTTCTTATTTTAAAATAAAACTGATATAGTATATATCCCAGTTATGTTTTGCTATATAAAAAAATCAACCCAAAACTTTATGGCTTAAAACAACAAAAATCATTTTATGATTATGTCTTATTTTGTATTATTTATTTTATCTTTCACAGTTCTGTAGTAGACTGAGTTCAGCTGGGCAGTTCTCATTTGCAGTTTCTCACGTACTTGTAATGGCTGGAATTGGAGTCACCTCAAAAATTTCTCACTCACATCCTTAAGGTTGCTGGTAAATATCTATCAGAACCTCAGCTGGGCTATGGTTAGAACATGTGTCTGGAACTAGTGGTTTCTCCATTCAGCCTGGGCTTCCTCACAGCATGGTAGTTGGGTTCGAAGAGGGAGCTTCCCAAGGGAGAGAATGAGATACAAGCTGTTTTGCCTTTTATGCTCTAGCCCCGAAAGTCATAACTTCTGCAGCATTTTGTTAGAAGAGAATTACCAAGACCGGCCAAATTTCTGGGGAGGGGAATTAGACTCCTACTTTTTGAAGAAGAATCAAAGAATTTGTGGACATATGTTAGAAGCAACACAGATTTAAGTAGCCAAACACAGGTAGGCATCAATTGTTTACAAATTCTAACAAACTTTTAATTGCTGTGGTCCTTGCTCTTTAATTCCAGACCCATTTTGGTGGAAGTCCAAATGTGCATTTACTCTTGATTTTATTCCTCACTAGACTTTGCTTTCTAAATCTTCTGAACTAATCTTTATGTATATTCAAGGTTTGATGATGCATCCAACCTACAATAATCTTTATCGTGTCTTTCAAGGATTCTTCAAATCTTTATCTTGTCTCTCTGCTTCTAGTTTCATTTTCATTTTCTACACTGAGAGATTCCTAAGCAGCACATCTGATCCTGTCTCTCCCATGACTAAAAGTCACTGGTGGCTTTTTACTTCCAGATCCTCAACATGGCACAAAAGGCCTTTCATGATTGGCTCCTTACTCTCTTTCATATCTCATTTTTCACTTGCCTCTGCACTCTAGCAGGGTTTGACACCAAACTCCTTCATATCCCTATGCCTTTGAATATGTTGACACCCGCCCTCCCCGCCCCCGGAATGCCTGTCCAAACTTTTCTGCCTGGAAATCCCAAACATTCTCAAGGTACATCCACAAAGCTACTGTACTGGTAGCATCAACTTTTCAGTCTACTTGGTGGATCTAAACATCTTTCCTTTTAAAACCTCTAAGTTTAAATCTGCCCAATTCTCTACTTCTTCTTGGCAGGATACAATAAATACCTAAATCTCTTCTTTCTGACATTAGAAGCCTCACTTGTCAGTACCAGATGAAAGCTCAGGAATTCTTGAGACCCACCCAATCGTTAAAGGATACTGGTCAATTTCTCTGAAGAATACTCTCACCCCACTTTCCTTTGGTGACAGTACTCACTGTTATAATCCATGTTGTTTCCAACTGTGAGAATATGGCTTTACAGAATTTTCTAAAATATCCATAGGACTAAGACTTCCCTAAAAAGATACAATGTAAAAGTAACAAATAATCCAGTGATGTAAAAGAAATGCAGTATTAAAAAAAAAACAGCATATAAAAGCAAGATTGCATATAACATGTTTAAAGTATAAAACATAGGGTAAAGAAAATTATTTAAAATGGCAATTGTGAACTAATACAACCTTTTTGGAAGGAAGTATGGAGACTCCTCAACTCCCATTTGATCCTGCAGTCCCATTAGTAGGCATCTACCCAAAAGGAAAAAAAATCCTTTTATCGTAAGGACATTTGTACTAGACTGTTTATTGCAGCTCAATTTATAATCACTAAAATGTGGAAACAGCCTAAATGCCCAACAACCAAGGAATGGATTAGCAAGCTGTGGTATATGTGTATGTATACCATGGAATACTATTCAGCCATTAAAAAAGATAGAGACTTTACATCTTTTGTATTAGCCTGGATGGAGTTGAAACACATTCTTCTTAGTAAAGTCTCATAAGAATGGAGAAGCAAGAATCCAATGTACTCAATTCTAATATGAAGCCAGTAGATGATCAATCTAATACACACCCACATAAGAGAAAAACTCAAATTCAAGGTGGGGGTGAGGGAATGAAGGAGCAGGGAGAGGAAGGAGGAGGGGGATGGGTGTGTTCCCACTTAATGGGCACAATGTTAGGGTATATGGCACATCTCTTGGGGGCAGGACACAACTATAAGAGGGACTTTACTTAACATTGTAACTTAATTCTCTGTACCTTCAATCAACCTGAAACAATAAAAAAAAGAGGAAAAAAATGGCAATTGTGGATATACTGTGATTTCAATTCCTTTGTTGTTAGACATATCAATATTTTCAATTTCCCTTTATAAACAACATGGAAACAAACATCTTTAATGCACAAAAAAGTTGTGTTCTCTTAATTTCTAATTGTACCTTTTGTACAGACTCTTTCCCAGAAATAAAACTAAGTCAAAGGATATGAGCTTTTCTTCAGCCTCTTGCTATCTGTTCCCAAATTCACCATTCTTCCCCACAACGTATGAGAGTTCTGTTTAATGGCAACCTCACCAGCATTGGTATTACTACTGTTTTGGAAAAATTGCTAATTTGAAAATTAAAATCTTGCTTTAACTTATAATTCAATAAAATCGAGTGTTTTTCATATTTTTAGGAGATAGGAGATGGATTGGACCTTGAAGGACAAGGGAGATTTAGGAGGGCTTAGAAGAGATGGGGGTGAACATTGTGGGTGAGAGCAATTGCATTAAAACAGCTTTTAAAAAGGACTCTTTGGTGTCTAAATGAATTATTTTCCTTGAGAAGACAATTTGGTAGTCTCCAGGATTTTTTCCAACGATGGAAGAATTGTTATATGCTCATTTAGATTTCAAATACATCATAAACAAGACTTTGTAACAGTTAAATCTTTGTTATCCTCCTTCAGATTTCTATTTAAAATGTTCCCATTCAATCTTATCCCTTGTGTGCTGAATAAGGTGGCTCATATTTATGGGATCTAATGGGCTCTACATAGCCTAATTATGAAAGAAAATGGAATTTAAATTTTCATAAGTTGGTGCCAATTAAACTATGTAAATAAGCATTTCCTGAAGTTTCTGTTGTTGACTTCATGGCTTTTATTTTTTTTTTCCTACATCTGTTTATGGTGAAGGTACCACATAGGGTGTGTTAATAAAATCAATGTTTGGTTTTCTTTTTTGCTACCTCTTTCGGGACTCTTGGGAAATATTTAGATTCTTGCCCCAGAAATAAAACGAACATGTCCCCTGAGCCACTTGCCATATTATCCCTTTATCCCCAGACTTGCAAACTTTAATTTTTAAGGTCTCTTGGGAAGTGGTTCATTTAGTCTAAATTTTAGCCACCAATCGCAGCCAGCTGTTTCTTTTCCTAAGGTGTTTTCCTTCCTTATTTCAGGTTAATAGCTTGATTTGAATTAAAAACAGCTTCTTTGGCTTAAGGTATTCATGTCAGGAGATTTTCTAGGACCTACTTGCAGCATCTGTTTTACTGTCTCCTAGGGAGATGGCTGTTTTGTTCCTTCTATTGGTCATTGACCCAATTTACTAAGGAAAATATTGTGACATTGGAAGGTTCAGAATTTACAGACCAGGGGAGTGATTTTATAAACAGTATCTGTCCATCTGCTGTACAGAATGTTCACATCCTCACAAAACATGCTTTTTTTGTACCTAGGTTCTCCATTTACTGTTCTTTTTTGCCTACCTACTAAAGCACGCATTTTGAATTTTTATCTTGGCTAAATATGCCTGTCTTTTTTCCCCTTAGTACAAAACAACTTGTTCAATTCCAAAGGCCAACAGCTTCCGTATTCGTTGTAGAAAAAGAGTTTGCCCACCCAAAGAACTATAAGCTGTTTATTGTGCTCTGGTAAACTAACTTAATTTTTCTGGGGCTTGGTCTCCTCATCTGTAAGACAGAACTTCAGAATAGATAATCTTTAATATTGAGCCCTGGTAGGGGATGCAGTTTTTCCCCCTTACTTTACCAATGTCACAAATGATGACCAGCCACCCACAGACCCAGGACATGCACGCAAGGCTATTGACTTCAGGTCCAGGGTTTTAAAGCTCATGTCAAATACTTCTTTCAGACAAAAATTGGGTGACTTGAATTCACATAAAAAAGAAAACAAGACAGTAGAGAAGAGATGGTGAAGTGACGAGGTGAGTGGTGGGGAAGAACTTTCCAGGCAGAGAAATTATCATGAAGAAAGGCCTAAAAGTAGGACAGATATTAGTGTATTTTAAAACGAAAAGAGAGTCAATGTGACTGGAATGCAGAAAGTAAAGGGATAATATAAGACATGCACTGGAGTGGTGGCCAGGAGCCATGTCATATATGACCATTTGGTAATGTTAATGAGCGTGGATCCTTTTCCAAGTAGGACAGGAAGCCATTGAAAGGTTCCAAGTAGGAAAATGTCATGATTTGGCATTTGCTTCATCTAAGCTTCATTAGGGCTTTATGTCCAATATTTAAGCTCCAGTGTATACCACAATGTCAGGGACATAATAAGCCTTCAAAAATTTGAGGAGCAAATGAATCAATAGAAGAATAAAACAGTCAGTGTAGTTGTAATGTGAAGAATAAAACAGAAGCATAGGAGGGGAGCAATCAGGGAGCTTTTGATATTTTCCATCCTGTATTCTGGTCCGTAGTGGAAACATTAGTGACAACAGGAAGCAGATATATTTCAGAAGTATTTTGTACCTAGAACCATCAGAACTTGATCAGAATGTGGGAAGTGGTGAGGAGACTCCTAGTTTTCCAGCTTAAACAATTTTCTGGCTAAAAGTAGCATTTTTTGAAATGGAGAATGAAAGAGGGACAGACTTAAAAAAAGATCAAGGGCTTAAGTTTGAACATGATACATTTGGGAGACCTGGGAAAAGATAGCCAAGTGGAAATACCAAGTTATCATTTAGACGAATCAGACTGGTGGTTAGAAAGCATATTTGGATTAGGGATGTAAATTTGGGCATTGTCTGCAAGTAGATATTTTAAAATAAACTAAAGGCAAATGCTTAGAAAAGAGAAGTAGAACTTAGGTCTTAGGAATGCAACATTTACAGTTCTGGTAGAGGTCTGGGCCAGCAAAGGCTCTAGAAGAACAGCATTCAATGAATGAGGGGGGGAAAGTCAGAAAAGCAAACTGACAGTATTTCAGGGAGGAAGAGAAGGTCCTAATGATACTGGGATTTCTTTCTCCATAGGTCCTTGGTCTTGGGGATTCAAAGAATGAACCCACAGACCACAATTCAGTGGTAAGACAGGATTTTTATTAGAAAGGAATACAGAAGGAGTACAAAGCACCAGAGCTTTTGGCAACTGGGAAGACCCAAGTCGGAAAATCTTTCTTGGGCTCTTTGTCTAGGGGTCTATATTACATTTTGGCCAGGACTTGGTAGGTAGAAAAACATCTTTTCAAAGTTAATGAGCGCATTAACAAATGAGTAAATGTAGTCCCCCCTCCACTAGGGCAAGGTTATAAGGTGCTTACAGTTTTTGTCTCCAAGAAGGGATTAGGGTTTGTGCTCCCTACTCAAGGTGGAATTACCCAAAAATGACTCAGGCTGCTTTGTTCTTGACCTTGTTAGAGCCCAGAGGGTGTGGCCTGAAAAAGGCAGCCTGTTTTTGCCTGGAAATGGGGGTCTGAGTTCTAAGGTCACCTGGGCCTAGAGAATGGGGAGTCCCTGTCCATCCCTGAGTAGGGGAATCCTGTATCACTAACAGTGCAGAACTCTTCAGAGAACACCAAAAGCCTGGAGTCCACCACTATACAATGTATACATGTAACAGAATTCAATTTAGAACCCTAAATCTATTAAATAAAAAATTTAAAAATAAGAAATAAAGAATAAATTCATCTATTACTTTGGAAAAAAAGAATTCTCCAGAGGGGACTAAAATGATACTTAGTGTCAAGCTGGGATTAGAATGTTTTAGATTGAATCATATGAAATTGTTATTTTTGCATTTAAAACATGGCAACTTTGTATGATTTGAAGAAATACATAGTTTATTTGAAAAGTGTATTTCAAGGGCACATTGCTTCCACTGAGTGGAAAACAACTGTAGCCACAATTGTAATCTCCCTCCTTCAACTTCTCTTTGTCTCTTTGTTTGCCTAACTTCTTTCAGTTAATGTTTATTTACTTAGCTTTTATTCTAAAGCCTGGGAAAGCCTGGAAGGTTCTTAAGTAGAAAATGACAAGATCTGATTCAGTTTTGTTTCATTCTGCTGTAAACTAGGAACCCCCATTGTCTGTTTTCACCCATAGCTCTTTGCCTAGTATGTAATTTACAGCAGGAATTCAATGTTTTTTTACATACCAGAGAAGTTCTTTCTTCCACTCTAATATTTTTAAATATTATAGAGTCAAGGCCAGTTTCACTTTGATGTTTGTAATCCTATTTGTAGCATCTATTTGCTACATCATGAACAAGTTCACAACATGAACAAGTTACCTCCAAAGGATTCAATTGCTTTACGTTGTCTCCCTTTTTGTTATTTTAAAAATAACTAGATTGAATTGGATGATTTCTTTTAGTTTTATTTCAGCTTTAACATTTTATGCTTCTACGTAGTATTAAGTGATTCTATTCAGATAGAATATGATGGATCTGTTCACTTATGATTTGTCTTATGGAAGATGTAAACTAGCCAGGACCAGAAGCCAATGTTGAATACTTTTTAATGCGAGCCAGTGTTCCAAAATTGGGAGACCTCACATTAAAATTTAGATTTTTAGTTTATCTAAAAACTCAAGATTTTTGACCACATGGGGGGTGGGATTCTTGCAGGGCAACAGTGGGCTGGGAATGAGTAGAAACTGTCCCCTTTAGACTGGTTGTGCACTTTGTGGTTCACAACTCTTACCATCTGGTGCTGCTTTTTATGCCCTGCACACGTCTCCCATTTCCTCACTTTCCCAGTCCTTGTAGATATTTGTATCTGATCCACTTAGAATGACCCAAGTTGGAAAAGTATCTCAAAGATGAAACTTCAGTGTGATGTGAACCCTTTCCAGAAGTGCAGCTTAGTTTCTCATCTCTTTTTGCTGAGACTTCGGAGAGTTGTATACAACTGGTCGAAGTATTAGCTAAAAATAGTAAGCAGGAGCATGGTGGCAGCCTACAGTTGTAACTACCTGAGAGGCTAAGGTGAGACGATTACTGGAACATTTTTAGGTTGACCTCCCTCCTGAGAGCAAGTTGCCTAAGAAGAGGTGAACGGGGCCCAGGTCAGAAATGGAGCAAGTCAAAACCCCCTGCTAATCAGTAGTGGGATAACACCTGTGAATAGCCCCTGTACTCCAACCTGGGCAACACAGTGAGACCCCCATCCCTTAAAAAATAAAGTAAAATAAAGTAATATGAAATAATAAAAATAATCAAATTAAGGGAGTAGGACTTTGCTGTGTTTAGTCACAGTTTTCACGAATGCCACAAAGCAGTGTTTCTCAGCACTGACTATACACTTGAGTCATCTGGGGAGCTTTAGAAAACAGCCATATCCCAGTTTCACCCCAAAGCAATTAGATCAAAATTTCTGTGGGAGAGACACAATCATCACCATTTTTTTTCATTGTGTGGGATTCATTGAGGGTACAAAGAATTAGGTTACAGTGATGACATTTGTTAGATAAAGTCCCTCTTATAATTGTGTCTTGCCCCCAAGAGGTGTGCCATACACTTAAACCCCCATTTCCCTTCTTCCTCCCCTCTCCCCACTCCCTCATTCTCCTACCCCCACCTTATATTAGCTCATCTACTGCCTTCATATTAGAATTGAGTGGATTCTTGCCTCTCCATTCTTGTGATGCTTTACTAAGAAGAATGTCTTCCAACTCATCACCATTTTTTAACAAGTCAAATGTTCTGATGTACAGCCAGGGTTGAAAAGCCCTGTCATAGAAGCCACAAACCCAGCATCAAGAACTGACCTCATCAGTATAGAGAAATCCTCGAAGACTGGGGAGTTATTTGTGGCTGGTTTTGCAGCCTCTAGCAGTTTTTAAACTTTTTTTTTATTTCATAGCACACTTGAACCTATAGTTAAGCTTCTGTGGCACACTTAAATTATGTTGATCAAAAAAAAAAAAAGGAATGAAAAATATGTACCCTGAAGGTTTGTACCCTCATAATAATTTGAAATAAAAAGAAAAAAAGGAGTGAAAAAAGAATATACTTTGCTTTGATTGACTTTTAAAAATAATTTAATTGATGATCTTTAAAAATTTTCTCGGCACACTTAAGATCGTCTCACAACACACCAGTGTGCCTTGGTACACCAGTTGATAATCACTGCTCTATGGTGTCAGTAGAAACCATGCTTAAGAACAACTTCCCTCCTTAAAAGCTGGGATGCCCCTTTTGCTAAGGTTTCCATAATACCTGGAAAGCACTGGTGAGATGCACTCCTCAGCTTGGGCCATTAAACTGGCACTATCTCCCTCCACTTATCTGAATATGTAAGGTGGGGTGGGAAATGGAAAAGGCCTGAATAGCATTGAGAGGTGAAGAAAAGATGAAAGAAGGGGGTGTCGGTGTCTTAAAATCCAAATGGCAATTCATGTAGTTGGGGAAAAGGTGATTTTAATAACTTTTAAAATGCTTGAGGAAAAAGTGAAAAAGTGGTAGTAAAACAAAGGCAAAACATAAGAAGTTGCTTCTATTTGAAGTGTTGGTTTCTATTCTAGTGTTCTCATTTGGCTTACTTTGATCTGGAACATCTGAAAAGTGACTTCTCTCTTAGAGTATTGTTAATAAATTTAAAAAGCATCGAAAAATCCAAAGTAATGCCAAACTGATCATTGCTTCCAAAGTTTCCATTGACAAATTATTTTTTCAAATGACCCAGCATAAAAGGGTGAGAAGAAATGCTTTAAACAATCGCCGTCCAATGACATTTTCCTTGTCTGCCTTCCCAATAATATCAGAACAATAAGCTTTGAATCCAAGCCTAATATGGAATTGAAAATTTTCAGACTTAGGGTTTATGATGAACACAACCCAGCTGGAACATTCTATGAACAATGGCAGGAGGGTTTGGTGAAGCCAATCTGGCCCGCTGTGGTTGTGCCACAAGGGAACGTTAGGTTTGAAAGGACATAGCCTAATTTTTCTCTGCAGCTGGGTGTCATTGACTAATGAAAATATATTGGCATGCGGCTCACGGGTTATTGTTCCGTGTAACTGTGCCTCTTAGCTGGGGATTTGTAAGCAGTCCATGATTGAAAGCAATATGACTGTGCTAGGTTATTAAAATATTCCAAATACAGCCTGCCCTATTTATTGGAAACAAAGTTTGACAAGATTATGTTGATACGAGGAGCGGATAATGAAATATCCCTGTGCATAGGCACTGCCAATGTCAACTGGGCAGAATTATAGTCCTTAAATATTGATATAGGAAAATGAAATACAACTATTAATACTTCCAGGAAGTGATACAATGTGAGAAGAGAAACAGACATGAGGAATAGGATCCCGGGCTACTTCTAACAGGCCAATTTATCATTTTTATAAAATGGCTACATGTCTCATTTGTGCAAAGTCCTCACAGAATGAGAGAAAGCATAAATACCTCTAAACCTCTCAATAGGAGGCATGTTTAAACAAAAGTGTCCCAAATCCTGATGACTAAATGAATGTTTCAGAAAGGCTTCATTTTTTTTAAGAATAACTTCTTCTGGGTTGATTTAACCTTTAGCCTATTTATTTAGTCAGTTAAAAAACACGCTTTATTAACTTGGATAATGTAATTTTGTTTTCTTTTACTTTGGTCTTGTTTTGAGGAGAACTCTGTAAAGCAAATGAAGGTAAATGTCCAGACAGGCAATATTCACCTTCAAAAGCTACATAAAGCAATAGAAAAGGCATTAGTCTGAGAATCAGCGGCTCTGACTATTAATCTGAGTTTTGCCTCTAGCTAGAATTGTAGCAAAGTTGCTTTCTCATTCTTAGCCTAATTTCTTCACTTTCTGTCATGTTTACTTTCTGTGGTTTGTATTTTGGCATTCGACAATGGTTTTATTTTTCTCTAAATGTTTTAGAATACTTATCTTATAGTCAGCATATTTACCCATTTCCAGAACCTGATTTCTTACAAAGTTTTCATGCATTCTGCATGAAATATCCGAGTATTCGGATACTTCTGCCCTTTAATTCTCTCTGTTTCTGCCTTTTGCTCTTTCTTCACTTCGTCACTCAGTCTTGAATGACATGCTTTCTATCCCTCGTCCTTTTTGATGCCCCCTTTTTGCCCTTTAGACTTCTCACTCTCTGCCCCTTAGCAATCCTCCTTCCGAGGTGGGCAGCCCAGGGGTGCTTTTTGCAGGCTTGAGGTCTCCCTCCCTGCCCTTGAGATGTAGGTTGATGGAGCAAAGTCAATTGTACTTTGCTTGAAATGTTCCTTTGAAGACAAAGTGAAAACCACTCAGCTAAAATTCAGAAGTCTAAATGAGAAAATCTCATGAAGGCTATGTGGAACAGTTGGATGAAAATATTTCAGATTGTATATGAAGCCCGCACACTGTACCCCATGATTGCGCTAATGTACACAGCTATGATTCAATAAATAAAAAAATAAAAAAAAAATAAAATTCAGAAGTCTTCAAAAGGCTGTGAAAAGTACCACATTCAATATAAAATGCTCTGAACTATATAGTTCTTAAGAGGCACATTTTAAAATAAAACAATACATTTGGTTAGCTGGTCATTTGGTAAACTGCTCATTTGCTGAATTTTCTTTAATTTAAAAATTCAAAATTTTTTTAGAGACAGGGTTTGCCATATTGCCCAAGCCGGTCCCAAACTCCTGGGTTCATATAATCCTTCCACCTCAAACTCTCATAGTGCTGGGATTACAGAAGTGGGCTGGCTCTTACTGAATTAATTTTTCAATGAATTGTACTAGAGCCAAAACTTAAGTCTTATTTTTCTTTTTCCCTTTTCTCCTTTCATTGTCCAACATTTTCCTTTTTTGCTTTTTTTAAATATCTTCAATCAACATTTAGTTTGTTGACAATGATTTGTTATTGAACTAAATAAAGTAGTTGGCAGGAGATACAGAAGATGTAAAAAGAATACAGCTTAATTTCCCTGGCGTCCACACCACGTCTCTTTCCAAAGCCTTTTCTAGAATTTGGTTCAAGAGCAGAAGTTTGCTTTAAGAGCATTTTGGGGTTGTAAGGAAAGTTCTTAAAAACTGTTACCACTGCAGTTATTCTTCTGAATGAATAAGAAATTTCTCAATACTACGTAATACCAAATAAAGAAAAATCGGATACTGAGACTGATTTGCTGACATCCACATCCATAATCCCCAATTTCAAAAATTTCCATAAATTTTATTTTTTCTTTGACATTATAAGTAAATGCTCCAGATAATACTCACAACATAACTTTATACTAAGAAAATGCAGCCTCTATCAGGGGAAAAGTGGTTCCAATATTAACAATTGCTTTAAAACCACTGCTAATATAAAGAAGAGAACTTTAGACTTGGAAAATGAAGACTTGGCTTTACATCCATACTCCACTGATGACTAGCTCAGTGACCGTTAGTAAATCATTTACAAGCTTTGGGCTTCAACTTACATCTACAACACAGAGTTGTGTTACCAGCTTTTTAAAACAAAAATCAAGAAAAAATAATCTATATGAAAATTAGTAATCCAGGAGATATTTGAATGTTTAAAAAGAAGCTGGTGGCACAAAGAGATGTCTAGTAGGTGATGAACATGGAACAATAAACTTTGACTGTCTCAGATTCATCTTATGCAACTACCCAGCACTCATCGGCTCTTTCTTCAACTTAGCCAGTGGTCCTGTTTACCATGTTGCTCAGAACATGGTAAAGGGCAGTGTAGGCCAGTATGAAGAATTCATGAGTACCCAAGGCCACCATTGTAAGGCCTATTCTATTACTACCCATGACGACCCTGAAGTTGACTTTCACTAGATGCTGACCATACATGATGAAATTCTCACATCTTCCATATTTGTAAATGCCACTCAATGGTAGCATGTGCTTTCCTCAGTAAAATTCAAATCATATTGAACAATTGATTGAATAGCAATATTTTTCAAGGGACCTATCAGCCTGATTTACCCAATTCATCACCTTACCAAAAACTTACTTTCCCATTGTTAAATCTAAATTTCATTGCCTTTAATATTGAATGGAAGGGTCCTAACAGCTTCAGAAGATTTTGGTGAAATTTTACTTGAGTAGTTTTCTTCCTGTCTTTATAGAAGTATTTTAAAGGAATATTCAATTTGTTGCAAATGAAGACTGGTAGGGCAGTTTGATACTTATGCAAATATATTTAGTAATCAGAAAAGTATATTTTTCTGTTATGTATCTTAGAAATTCAGTTGTTTTCAGTTTATATTGAATTCATTTGTGTCTTCTGGAGTGTCATTTTCTCTTTTACCCCTCTTTTTACCATTTTTAGGATGTTTTCATCACATTTTCAAGTAGCATATCAACTTCCATTTGGCCATTTGGAGAGCCAGATATTTGGCAAATGAGTTTTCAACACATGGAGCCACTTCTATTCAAAAAATATTTCTTGAGTGCCCATGATGTGCCAGCCTTGGCTTTAATCATATTATGAGGACAAGACAGGGCTCTGCTCGCTAGTTTCTCATTCCAGTGGAGGAGGACAGCAATAAATAAAAAGTGATAATTGCTAGGAAGAAAATAGAATTAGGGTATCAGAATAGACCATGCTACAGTGCTGGGGCAGGGTATTTGTATCTTCAATAAAGTTGTTAGAGAAAGCTTGAGGGTGAGGACCCTGAACTGAGGAGGTTGTCTTTGTTGGATAGTTCTGAGCCATGGGGCAAGAAAATATTGGCGAACCAAAGGCAGTGGCCAAAGATGATACTCGTTTGCTTTGCTATTGTGGTTGAGGCTTGCCGAGCCTAAATGTGTCTCCTTTTATTGTGGTATGCTTGGTTTACCATGTGATCCTTTATATAAAAACTGGCTATTAGCGGTTGTGTTATTTTCCCCTCTATTGCCATCTAAATGTTAAATATTGCCTATATTCAGAAACACAGCAGCAAAAATGGGAACAAAAGATATATGTACATACACAACGATCAATCAAGCTGGACACTTTTGGCAAAAGGTTTCCAGAATACACTTTCATTGATATAGTTTTAAACTGCTGTAGCAGCATTTTAGTGCCTGATTAATGGGTTCATTTACTTCGAAGCCCGCTTCAAACCATAATGTCTTTGGAAAAATATATATCGAAAAGAAGCTTCAGAAAAACTCTTCAGCATTATTTCATTTATAAAACTTTCTTGTGCTAATATCACTCTAATAAAAATGTCAATGGATACTAATCCTATAGGGATTTATGTAAGTAAAAGCCTTTTATTTCAGTGCAAAATACATAAACATCACCTGCAGAATAAAATGGAAAATAAGGTAACGAGAAACACACCATAGAGCCATTTTGAAAATATGGATGAAGGATGACACAGAATTAGGTCTGCTGCTCAAAGAGTGTCTAACTTGGCTTCCAAGTAAATCACTAGAAGGCTGAAGAGTCACTTGGGAATTTGTCAGGTGAAGCATTAAGTCAATGTGTTGTACAGGGGGTCAGCAGTGCTGTTTCAGAGTCTTTAAGGGATTTGAACAGCACACCCTATAAACCTATGTTTCAGTAGGCTGAAAGGCTGCCTGTGCATCTGTGTCACCTGGGAAGCTTGTTACAAGCAGATTTCTGGGCTGTATCTCAGATCTCTAGGTCACAATCTCCAGAGTGAGGCCAATAAAAACATAAACAAATACTTTCCAGGTGGTTCTACTGCATGCACAGTGATCGGGCTTATATTTAGAAACCATCTTTGTCTGTTAAGAGACAAAACCAAATCCACGTAAGAGAATTTGAGAACAGCGTGAACTTGTATTTTCATAGAAGCACAGCAGAGGTCACCTGAGTTGGCAATGGAAGTGGCAGTGGTAAGAGAGAGGCCAAACAGAGAAGGCGCTGAAGCCCCTGGCCTTACTTCAACAAAATAACTCCATTTTATCTGTCCTGATCTTTCTTTTCATATTGAAATATTAAGGTCTTGTACTTAGTAGCACTGATGTAATAAGTACCCAGACATGCTGTGTAGAGGACAGATGGTAGCAGAAAAGCTGTAAGATACTGTAAAGCAGGGCCTGACATAGGGAGAGAGCTCAAGCTGTATTTGTTAATTCTATGCAAACATGAGCGTTGTGGGCTCTCATTTGCACATCATCATTTTCCTTCTGGCTGTACAAAGCCCTGATTTCTGCTAGGAGGAACTGATAATTCAACTAAGCTCTTGATAGGATAATTGTCCATATGGTTGGGTCCAAAAAAAAAAAATCTTGGGAAACAAGCACCACACATCACTCTAGGAATTGATGAGTGATATAGAGGTGGCTGTTTAGATGTCCTTTCTGCTTGGAAATAAGCAGGTTAGTTATTATAGCTCCTTGGAGCAGGGAAGCAGTATGCGACTCACCTGCCCCATGTTAGGCAGTTTTGGGGGCTAGCTTAGCTTTCTTATGGCTCTCTGGTTCTTTCTGGCAATGAGTGGCTCTCACTTGAGCAGAGGCCATGATGTTTCTTGAGTGCTGACTCACCTCCTTCCTTTGTGGTTACTTCAAGTCTAGTCATCTCGTTTCTTCTCTCTTCTGGATAATGGTTCTATCTTTTTTTTTTTGTTTTCTTCCTCTGCTTAGGCAGCCTGTGTCTAGCCCCCGTGATGAATGGTCTGGCCTTTCCTCCATTCTCTTTTAATTAAGACATAAACTTTATTTGTTGTTCCTTCAAGGTTTAGCATTTTGGATTCCAAAATTTCTAGCTTTTGTTTATCAAGCATCTTGAATTTTAAGAGGATGCCTCTGTTACAAATTTGACTGAGTTCTCTGATTTGATCGTATCAGATCTCCTCCAAACCTCAATGGCCAAGATATATTTTTATTGGGTGGGTGTAGGGGGATGGGTAGGTTGAAAAAAAGGAATTTCCTAGGAATGAACAATATATTGGTTAATTTATCAAAATATTATCCTATTATGATATGGACCCAAGATTGAAGGTAGAAGAAATACTTTGAGAATGTAGTACACAATATTTTTTTAAAAACCAGTAATAATGTTAGTAAAATTATGGCAACAAATGAGAGTATCCTAGTGTAGAGGAATTAGAAATGAAGAAGCATGTTATGAACAAAAATGTGGCCGGATTAAAGGATAAGGCCAAAGTTGTCATACAAGGCTTGGCTTTGGTGTCAAACTAAAAAAGAAAGCCAAATACAAAAACAAAAAAATAGTTCCAGGTTTATTCAAGAATTGGAAAGACATATTACTCGTGCATCAACCACTGTGCATATGCAGCCGTATAATAGTATATATATACCATAGATATACAGTGTGATGGCTATTCCCTGGCATTGACTAGTAGCTACCATAGGAGGAAAGATAAATAAATATATTTTATTATCTTTTCTCTTTGTGGACTTCTTCCAGAGGAAATTTATTTAAGTAAAGCTTTATGCAATGTACAGTATTAGTCTAAAAATGTTTTATTTTTAATTTATTTTAGGATAAATAGGAAGTAGAGAATAGATAGGAAAACTTCCAATATAATAAAAGGGGTCCCCAAAGGGTTACCCCTAAAACATGTTTTGAGCATTTGCCAAAAAATACAATTTTGAGTTCTGTGCTAGGCAATACCTTTCAATGGTTTGTCCAAGAGAAACAGTATTTGTAAACGGATTAGTTGAAAGACATGGAATTCATTCATTTCTCTCAGAAATTCTCAAAGAGCTCAATGGTCACTTGGGACATTAGAAATCTCTATTGTGTGGGACCATCTTATGCATTGTACTAGCTTTAAAATTCCCAGAAACTTGCCTACTGGAACATCAGTGGTTCCCACCTCCCATTACTGTGGCAACTAACAATTGTCCTCCCACAGTTTCAAAGCCATACCACTCCTGCTTAGGTACCAGTGCCAGAAAATCTCAAATATGTTAGTTGATAGCCCAGAGAACTGAACGCCTGAATTGATTATATAGACAACTCAATAGACTCCTGGCTGGTATGAAAAAATTTTAAGTCATAATGCTAAGAGACTTTGCACCGTTTACCATAAACACACTTTTGTCATTGCAATTGACATTTTAGAGACAGAATTGGGAGATATTTTGTCCTCTGGTTTCAGCAGTAGTAATGCTTTTCCTGAATAATTAATTCATTTTTGCCTCGAAGATTCTGTGGTGTTTGAAATTGCAACCATTTTCCATGAGCGTTGGGAACCCTTAGAGCCCAAAGTGGTGGTCTTCCTCTGGCATGAGTGGCATCGCGTTCCAACCTTACTTCTGGCTTCCTATTAGTTTCTTGTCATTAGTTTTTCCCTTTGGCTCATCTTTTTCTTATTTTTTAAGGAGTTTTTGTCTTGTTAGGTTACTAGGATATTTGTAAGTGGGTTCAAGTTCTTCATGAATCAAGGTCAGATAAAAATGTGTGTACATATTCACATATAGAGCATTCATAGAGTTTGTGGAGTGTGAAATTTGTGGGATGTAAATGAAAGCACATTTGCGATAGCCAAGTAATTTTACTTTCTAATCACTTACAATAGTTGGAAATCAAAGTAAGACTTTATAATAGAACAGCTAAATTGGAGAATTGAATTGTTATAACAACACAGTTGTTTAATTTGCTAATTGCAGTTTCTGGGTACATAATCCTCACACATTAAAAAGAGTTTAACCTGATGCTTAGCATGGATCTTTCAATTATTTTGCCTCCTCTAATAATCTAAATTTTAGCAGAGGCACAAACGTAAAGGAGATAAATAAGATCATTGATATTATGGCATGTGTTTGCCGATAACATTAGCTTATTGTTTTTACAAATTATTTACATGTAAAATGAAGTGTTTATTTTCAGTCATTTATAGTTCTAAAATTCTCAACAGCTAAAAAGATAGACAAACTTTTCCTCGGAGGTGTTTGTAAACAGTTCTTTCTATTTAAAAAATGAGAATATTTGTGGGAAGAAGCAACTGGGTGGAGAGATGCAAAAAATTCTTCCTCCTGTTGGAAGATGCTCTGAGCACAGGAAGTTTGACTAACTTAATCACTATTGGCATAGAGCACAGAACAGGTGAGTAAAGTTGAAAATGTAAAGATGCAAGCAGTAATAAAAGACGCTTGTGTGCCTAAATTACACGTCTTGAAGGTCAGAATGCTTTTATTTACAAAGATCTCTGTATCTTAAGTAGAAGAATGTTCAATATTGATCTGAACATATAATGATTGGGACTGTATTTAAGGTCCCTGAGTAATGAAAATAACCAAACCCCCAAACTTCTTTTACAGTCCAGGAAGCTAGATGCTTAGAAACAGAGGAAAGAGAAACAAAGTATTTGAGCTTAAATTCAGGCAGAGATCTGATCTGACGTGTGCATGCGGATGCTTGCACTCAACATGAGCCTGAGCGTTTTTTTCTTTCATTGTCCCTCCTCTGGCATTGAAATGGTGTCTTTGATTCGGAAAGAAAAAACACATTCGAAAAATGTAGCTCTAAAAATCCAAATTGCAAGTTGCAGGCTGTTATTAGGATGTTAGACTAGACGGTGAGGGAAGGACAAGGCATCACGTCACAATGAAATTCAGAAATAAAAAGATACGCTGCCAAGAAAGAACTCACTGAGCTGTTAGCCCTGTTTTTTCCCTAATAAAATGAGTTTCGAGAGACTGCTCAGCCAGAAAGGTAAACCATTCTCAGAATTTAAAAGTGCCAGTCATCTGTAAAGCCAGAAGCCAGGACAGAAGGAAATTTATGATGACGAATAGGTTGTCACTTAGAAGTCAGAAGAAGAAAAGACAAAGACAGTGGAGCCTGTACAGCCAAGTCAATTATTCAGGGCAGTGATTTTCAGCCGGTGTGCCATGGCACACTGGTGAGACGAGAGAGGATCTCAGGTATGCTGCCAAAAATTTTAGAGACCATTAATTAAATTATTTTAGAAAGAAGTTCAAAGCACAGTATATTGTATTTTTTTACTCTTTTTTTTTTTTTGATCAATGTAATTTAAGCATGCTGCAGAAATTTATAGGTTCAAGTGTGCCGTGAGATAAAAAAGGTTGAAGAACACTGATTTAGGGGCATAAGCTCTGCTTCTGGATTTTCCCTTTCCTGATGCTTTCCTTCTCTTTTCCTTCCTTTGCTTTGGCCTGCCTTTTATCCATTAACCAGCCCTCTTGGATCAGTCAGGGAAAGGAAAGGAGGAATAATATCAACCAAGTCTGTCTTGCTATACTAGGTTGCACAAAGTAATCCATTTCAAAGGTAGAACAAAATAGTCAAGTTTTGCTTTTGATCTATTTCATTCTTTCAAAATCAGATAATGATCATTTAATGATCTATCAACCTAGTGAATATAACTGGAGGACTTGAGTGTGCAGGTGTGGGCATGGAGCAGGTCTGGGAAGTCCGCAAGTCGAATTGACCTATTTTCTCAGGAATAATGACAGCTGGTGAGAGAACCTATCAATGAGGGCTGATACACAGATTGCTCAGTTGCACAAATGTATTTCTATATGAGAATGTGATGATGATGGTGGGCTAGGATAAATCATTCTGGCATCAACTTTTGGCATTCTATGTTCATTTAAAAATAATAATCATTTTATAAAGTAACCTTTTTTATCATAGAGCAGTGTTATTTTACAGAATTGTTACTGGGCAAAGAGGGTCTGGCTTCCTGTCACTGTCCAGCCAATAGACAGAGATGGGCTTTAGGTCCAAACAAACTTTATTTTCATAAGGCCAGTGATTCTGGAGAACAGCAAAAATAGCCTCTTAATTCTGTTCTGCCTCAGTTACATTTCTAATAATGTTTGTAGTGAAATACAAGGAAAGAAACCTAGAAAATTTGAATTTCACCTGATAGGAAGTAACATCAAAGTAGTCTCCATGCTAACAATGCAAAATATTTAAACAACAGAAAGGTGATTTTCATTTTAACAAAATAGCTAAGAGAATAATCAGAGAAAACACGTATCATGAAAGTAACCTTTATTCTACCAATATCGCAACACCTATTGTCTATGTGTGACTACCACCTCAGTCTCTGGAGATAAATGTCTTCACAATCATAGTGATGGCTTAACTAGATAATCATGGGGTGTGGGGAAGGCTGAGCAGACTAGGTCAGCTGTACTGCTCAGCTTAGCTTCTCAGACTCCATCTTGCAGGCCACTCTTCTGGTTTTTTTTTTTTTTTTTATTGTTGGGGATTCATTGAGGGTACAAGAAACCATGTTACACTAGTTGCATTTGTTGGGTAAAGTCCCTCTTACAATCGTATTTTGCCCCCAAAAGGTGTGGCACACACCAAGGCCCCAAGACTCCACCCCCCTTGCTCCTTCCCTCTCTCTGCTCTTCCTTTCCCCACCCCTCCCTTATTCTTTCTCTCTCTGTTCTCCCCTTCCCTCACCCCCACCATGTCAATAATTGTCATTAATTGTCCTCATATCAAACTTGAGTACATGGGATTCATGCTTCTCCATTCTTGTGATGCTTTACTTAGAATAATGTGTTCCACTTCCATCCAGGTTAGTACAAAGGCTGTAAAGTCTACATTTTTTTT
>CAUYRH010078840.1:0-34575 GCA_963574655.1 Perodicticus potto
CATTGTACTGACAACAACCTTAGTACAATGTTGAATGAAATTGCTAAGAATGAACATCCTTGTCTCGTTCCTAATATCAGTGGGAAAGAAATGAGGCCTTTACCATTAAATATGATGATAGCTATAATAAATGCTTTTATCAGGTTAAGGAAGTACCTTCTATTTCTACTTTGGTGAGTGTTTTTTTTTTAATCAGAATTGGGTAAACAGATTTTGTCAAATACTTATTAAGATGATCAGATGACTTCTCCTTCAGGTTGATAATATTATGATACATTGATTTTTGAATTGAAAAAAAACACTTCATGTTTAGAAGTTAATCCATTTTATATTACGTTGGATTATATTTGCTAAAATTTTCTGTAGAATTGCTATATCTATATTCATGAGAGATATTGGTCTATGGTTTTCTTTTCTTGTATTGCCCTTTGTCTTGTCCAGATTTGATGTTATGAAAATGCTGGCCTCATAGAATGAATGGGGAAGCATTTCTTCCTCTTAAATTTTCTTTAAGTGTGTTTATAGATTGGTATTACATTTTTTCTCCTACATATTTGATGGAAATCACCAGTGAAGCCATTGGGCTTAAAGTAACTTTAAGAATTTTAAATATAATTGTATTGAGTCCAGGGTTATTCAGTTTTCCTTTCTTGTTAGTAGGTTATATTTTTCAACATATTAGTCCAATTTTATATAAGTGTTTGAATGTATTGGAGCAAAGGAGTTTATAATCATTTTAATAACTATAGGATCTGTAGTGATGCTAACTCTTATTTTTGATATTGTTAATTTGTGTCCTTTTATTTTTCATTTATCTTTAATTTTTTTAAAGTTACAAATATTTTATTTTTTGGATCAGGGATTGATTATAACTTTGCATTCAACCTTCACTAAAGTTTATTTTTCCTTCATCTCTTAAAAATATTACATCTGAGATCTGAAAATGTCTTATTAAAGACCATGTAAGTGCACATTGTAGCCATTAGGTGGGTATTTCTTCATCCAGAACGTGTGTATTATACCCATTAGATGGGAATTTTCCCATCCACTAATCCCCCTTCCCTCTACTTGGTTTTTGCTGAGTTGTACTTCCATGTGTGCCCATGAGTGTTAAATGACTAGTTCCAGTTTAGTAGTGGGTAGACAAGGTATTTGTTTTTCCATTCTTGTGACACTTTGCTTAGATAAAGAATGGTCTCCAGTTCCATATAGGTTGTCACAAAGGATATTAGTTCATTTTTCATGGTAGTGTAGTCCTCTATGGTGTACATACACCACATTTTATTAATCCACCCTGTATTGATGGGCACTTAGGTTGTTTCCACATGTTTGCAGTTGTGAATTGTACAGCAAAACATATTCAAGTGCACATGTCTTTTTGGTAAAATGACTTGTTTTCCTTTGGTTAAATCCCCAGTAGTGGGGTTGCTGGATCAAATGATAGTTCTACTTTTAGCATTTTGGAGTATCTCCATGCTGCGTTTCATAGAAGTGCTAGTTAGCAGTCCCACCATCAGTGTATAAGTGTACCTTTCTCTGCATTCAAGCCAGCATCTGTTGTTCTAGGACTTCTTGATAAACACCATTCTTGCTGATGTTTAGGTGTTAGGTGATATCTCATTGTGGTTTTGATTGCATTTCTCTGATAATTAGCGATTTTAAGTATTTTTTCATGTTCATTGGCTATTACGATATATTTTTGACAAACTTCTGTTCATGTCTTTTGCTTACTTTTTAATGAAGATGTTTGATTTTATCCTTATTGATTTGAGTTCTTTATAGATTCTGTTTAACAACTTTTTTTTTGGATTTAGAGTATGCAAATATTTTCTCCCATTCAATAGGTTCTCTGTTCACTCTATTGCCTATTTTCAAGGCTGTACTAAAACTTTTTGTTTCAATCAAGTAGCATTTGTTAATTTTTTTTGTTGCTGTGATTGACTTTGGGGTCTTTTTCATAAATTCTTTGCCTAGACCAATATACATAAGAGCTTTCCCAACATTTTCTTTTAGAATTCTTATAGTTTTGTGTCTTAGGTTTAAGCCTGTTATCCATTGTGAGCTACTTTTTGTGAGTTTTGAGAGGCATAGATCCTGTTTCAGTCTTCTACATGTGGTTTTCCCAACACCACTTATTGAATAAAGATAATTTTCCCCAGCATAGGTTTTGTCTGCTTTGTCAATGATCAGATAGTGATATAACGGTTTCATGTCTGGGTTCTCTCATATTCTCCTTTGGTCTATGTCTCTGTTTTTGTGCCAGTATCATGCTGTTTTTGTTACTGTAGCCTTGGAGTATAGCTATAAAGTGTAATATAGTCTGGTAAAGTGATATATTCCAATTTGTTATTACATAAGGTTTCATTGGTTATATGGGATCTTTTTTGGTTCTACATGAAGCATAAACTGTCCTTTTAGATCTGCAAAAAAATGACATTGGTAGATTAATGGGGATTGCATTAAAACCATAAGTCATTTTTGGTAGTATAGACATTTTAGTAATATTGATTCTACCAACCCACAAGCATGATACATTTTTCCATCTGTTCACATCCTCTGCAATTTTTCTTTCTCAGTGTTTCATAGTTCTCCCTATAGTGGTCTTTCACCTCTTTAGTTAGATATATTCCTAGATATTTTACTTTTTTTGTTTCTATTGGGATAGATACAGCATCATCGATTTGATCATCAGCTTGACTGTTGTCAGTGTATGTGAAAGCTGCTGATTTGTGTACATTCATTCTGCAACATGAAACTTTACTCAATTTATTTATTGATTACAGAAGTCCCTCAGCAGAATATTAAGGTTTATGGTCAGCAAAGAGGGACAGTTTGACCTTTTCATTTCCTGTTTGGATACCCTTGTTTCATGTTTGACCTGAATATTCTAACTATGACTTCTAGCACTCTGTTAAATGGAAGTGGTGATAATGGGCAGCTTGTCTGGTTCCAGTTAGAAGTGGGAATGCTTTTCATATTTTCCCATTCAGCATGCTATTAGCTGTGTGTTTGTCATATACTTTTATAATTTCGAGATATGTTCTATCTATGCCTATCTTGTTACTCATTCTTATCAAAAAAGTACCCTGAATTTTGTCAAATGATTTCTCTGCATTTGGTGAGAGGATCATATTGTCTTTGCTTTTACTTCTCTTTATGTGGTGATGTACATTTACAGATTTGCATATGTTGAATCATAGTGGCATCACTTGGTTGAATTCCACTTATTGGTGAATTATTTTTTGATGTAGAGGTTAATTTGGTTTGCTGAGATTATATTGAATATTTTTGCATACGTATTGTAAGATATATTGGTCTGTAGTTTTTTGTTGTTGACTTCTTTTCTGGCTTTGGCATCAAGATGATATTGGCTTCATAGAATGAGTTGGGACAATCCGTTCCTTCACAATATTATGGAATAATTTCTGCAGTATAGGTACTAGTTCTTTAAAGATTTGGTAAAATTTAGGTGTAAAACCATCTGGTCTGGGATATTTTGGTGGAGCCTAGGGAGGTTTTGTCCATTTCCTCCATGTTTTCAGATTAAAAAGCATGGAGTTTTTATAGTATTCAGAGATGCTGTTTTTTAATTCTGTGATATCATTCATGATTTCTATCCTCATTTACTCCCTGCAATAAATTATCCAACCTTTGTGTATTTTCCTTTTGGCCTTCAGAGATGCCTATGATTCCTCTTTACACAATCCTGCATTTCTTGTAGGCTTTGTTCATTTCTCTTATTTCCTTGTTTTCTCTTTTCTAGTGACTTATTTAGGTCATAGGTGTTATCTTTGAACTCTGAGACTCCTTCTTTTGTGTAATCTAGCATATTATTAAGGCTTTCTACTGTGTTTTTAAATCCTTAAATGAGTTTTCATTTCCAGAATTTCCATTTGGTTTTTCTTTAATAATTTGATTTATTTAGAGAATTTTTCATTCATTTCCTGCACTGTTTTGTGTTTGTGTTGGGTTTCTATTTTCTCTTGTATTTCATTGACCTTTCTTATAATCCATATTTGAAATTCTTCATCTTTCATTTTAACCATTTTGTTTAGATTGACATCCGTTAATAAGGGGTATTGATTTCTTTGGGGGCTGTCCTTTTACTCTGATTTTTCAATTCTGTGGAATTCTTTTACTGATTCCTTTGCATGTGGCCTCTCAGTCGAGAACTGGGAATGCTAGGGCTGGTTTATGAACCTGTCTCTGTGCTCCTAAAGGTCAATCCCTAATCATGCCATGGAGATGATTTCTGGTCCTGAGTTGCCTTTGGGGTGTTTTAGCAGGTTTGATGAACATCTCAGGTTACCTCTGACCTACTGTCTTCAGCTCTTCCCAAGGAGTATAGTCAGTTTGGTCCCCCAGCTTAATCTCTGAGCCTGAGTATTGTATTTCTGGGTATAAATCTGCTGCTCCCTAATTGCTTGAGTTGGAAGGCTCTATGTTTATGGGTATTGACCCCATTTCACTGATTGAAGTTTTTGTAAAAGATCCAGCTGCCAAGATGTTCTTTGTGCCAATGGTCAGCTCTGGTCCCCTAGGTGTTGACCCTGAAGGCCACAAGCTTCATTTGGGCCCATAGCTCCTGGGCAGTTGGATTAGTCCCTATTCCCTGAGGTTAGGGGAGGAGCAAGACAGATCCTGGCTGGAATACAAGAGCCTGAAGGGCTGGCTAAACCCCATTGCAGCTCAGAGGTTGTTTATCTAGTTGCTAAAGGGAAATGCTGATATAGCCAGCCTTCAGCACAAACTCTCCAAGCCTGGAAGGCTGTCCCTGGGGAAAGAGGGCCTAATGCTGTGACTGGGAAAGCCTGAAGCAATGCTCTTTCCATCCCTGTCTACCCACCACTGTTTTTTCTGTGGTGGGGTGAGCACCCTCCATATTTGCCCCCTGGAACTCCATAGCCCTCTCCCTTCAGATAAGTCTGACTGCCTGCATTTCCTTGTCCCCTGAAACCTAGTCTTGAGCTACCCCACAGTGGGTATGTCTGCCCTGCTGGTGTATCTCTGCTTTTGTTGGAAGAGAGGGGACACACCCCTGCCTTAGAGAAATAAGCCTTTCAGCTCAGCTCAGAGCACTCTTGCAGTGGTGATTAGTGGGAGGGGCCATGGTCTCCCTGCACTGCTCTTGGGGGGAGGGCACTGCTCCAGCCCACCTCTCTGGGCCTCCAGTGGGCATTCCCATGAAATGTGGGCATGGAGAAAAACAGGCCTCTCAGCACCGAGTACACTCATGGTTGCTATGAGGAAGAGAAGCCCATGACTATAAGTCAGATGAAGCCAAAATTTCTTTCAGTAACGCCAGAAATGGGGGAGATGCAGAGGAAGAATTATCTTAGTATAAGAAATCTAGCTTTCTACTCCCTCACAACACCCTCCTGCCAGGGGGAGTTTCTGTGTTCTGCCTGCCAACGGCACCCACTTGGGGGAGGGGAAGCCCTCCTGACCCTTTCACTTAGTTCCATGGTCTCTAGACTTGCTCCATGCCAGTCCATGCTGCCACTGTCCTCTCCTCTGTATATTCTTCCTCATCTTTGCATCCCTTCTTGGTGGGGTCCCCACTTGCCTCCATTGTCTCTCCCTTCAATCAACATGTGAGTCATGGCTGTTCTTAGCTCTCCACAGTTCAGTCTTCCACCTCCAGTCTGACCAGTAGCGTCTCTAGTCAGCCATCCTGCGTCTCTCCCACCTTTGCCTCTTTTTAAACAATTATGACATATGATTAATGTAGCTGAAGGTTTGCCAATAGTATTCATACTCTCAAATATCTAGCTTTAACTAACAACAAAAAAGGAACCACCTTTAGGTTATGAGTGGAAAGAACCACCTTCACACCTTCAGGTTTTGAGTGGATTAAAAAAAAAAATAAAACACTATGAAATGCTTAATCTGTTTTCTCACTCAAAAATTGTGAATATAAAAGATTAATGTGACAAATGTGTAGGTTTTTCTCCCCAACAAGAAGCAAGCAATGAATTCTGTAGCAAACACCAGCTGGGCATCATCTAATTCAATTTAATCCCAACAGTATCAGCTCCCACAGGTTGAGGGCTCGGTTCCACCGGACTACCTCCACTTCAGATGCCAATCGCAAGCTCCTGTGCTTCTAACAGACCAGCTATGACAAGGATGCCATAATCCTTTCCTTGGGTTTGATTAATTTGCTAAAGTGACTCATAGGACTCAGGGAAAAACATTCACCAACTTATGAGAAATTTTACAAAGGATACGGATAAAAAGATGTATAGTGCAAGGTATCCAGGATGGCATCCAAAGCTTCCATGACTCCATGGGCATGCCACCCTCCAGCAACCCTCATGTGTTCAGCTACACATAATCTCTCCAACCCTGTCAACATAATTGGCCAAAGGTTGATTGGCCAATTGATTAAACAATTGGCCAATTGATTAAACCAAATTAGTTCCATGGTCTAAAGGTCAAAGGTTAAGTTGATTATCAATGGCCAGTGGTTTAATTGATTAAACCATTGGCCATTGATAATCAACTTAACCTTTAATATCTCCCCCACCCCTGAGATTTGTGGGTAAGGCTGAAAAATCCCTGCCCTCTAATCCTATTTTGGACTTTCTGGTAACCAGTCTCCATTGGAAGCTACCGAGAGGTACCTGCCATCAGTCAACTCATTAGCACACAAGAAAACATCACTTGGGAGATTCTAAGGCTCTTGGGAGTTGTGTGCCAGGAAACAAGGTGGGAAAACAACCCTATATTTTACAGTATCAAAAGTTTCATTGATTTTTCTCAATTTAATTTGAGTTTAATTTGCTATTTTTTTCTTTCTTATAGCAGAACGTTAAACTTGTATCCTCTCTTTCTGTGATGCCAGTGACACATATTTTAGATCATTGGTTACAGTTCTACTTGTCCCTGATGCTTGTTCATTTCTTTTTCAGTCTAGTTTTCTCAGGACTTCTAATTCTAGAAAGACAGAGTAGACACACCGTTCTTTGTTTTTCCCAGTAAAAACCCTGGACATAATATATGCAAGCATAAGAAAACTCTGAAAGGTGAAAAGAGGCCGACCACCTCTGTTCTCAAACAACAGCATGGCTAGCAAGGTAGTTAGTATCCTAGTATTGTTTTTTCTGCTTCATATATTTTAAATTAAGTAACTATAATAATTTATCTGGATCATGGAAAGAAAAAGCAATGTACTCATCAGAATTTTATGTGTATTTTTCTGGCATGAAATTCTAAATTCAGTAGCACTTCACCAAAGTGATATCAGAGAAGACACGGTGGAGAGTCATGACCTTCATCTTCAGTCAGTAGTGAAGCAGAAATACTCCCAGTCTTAACCCCGGTATCAATACAGGAACATGGGGAGCAGCGATCAGGAAGCCTCCCGCTCCCAGCTGAGGTGTGTCAGTTGTGATCTAGTGCAGATGCTGAACATCTGCTGTTATCAAACAATTAGAAAGACACCATCCCTCCCCCCACCATCCTAAGATGTCAGCAGAGGCCATGTGGAAAAACATTACTTTTACTCACACTTACCAGTAGTGAGATGGTGTCATGTTTCACCCAATGGAGCAGGGTCAGAGGAGTCCTGCCAAAACACATGATTAAATAAAAGCCAAAATCTTATAGTACCTCCAAATAATCTATATTTTATTAAAAAATCACCGTCATATTAAGAATCAGGAAGACATCAAACTGAATGAAAAATACAACAAACAGTTGCCAATATTGAGATGACACAAATATTAGAATTAGAGATTTTAAAATGGCCATCACAAAGTGCTTTAACAAGCAATTGTAAACATATGGAAACATAAAAAATAGTCTCAGCAAAATTTGAAAGTCTTGGCAAAGATAATGAGGATATGAAGAAGAATCAAATGGAAATTTGGAGAGTAAAATAATATTTAAAAGCTCAATGGGCTCTGAATAATAGAGAAAATAGAAGAAATGATTTGTATACTTGAAGATGAAACAATAGAAATTATCCCTCTGAATAGCAAAGAAATAGACTGTATCTAATAAGTAAAAACTTTATAAATATGTCCCTTTATCCTTAACCTTGCCTCTATATTTATTTCTTTTCTTTTTTCTTTTTCTTTTTCTTTTTTTTTTGTAGTTATTGACTGGAGCTGGGTTTGAACCTGCCACCTCTGGCATATGGGGCCGGCACCCTACTCCTTTGAGCCACAGGCGCCGCCCTATATTTATTTCTTACCATTAAAACATCTTGAGATTTTTACTTTGGCAGTAAGGGCTCTTTTCCCCTTAAAATATTGTAGGTGCTATAGACCAAATGTCCTAATACCATAATGAAAACTTCATAACTATTTAAAATGTGTACCACAGGCCAGCTAATCTATTTTGTAACTTGACCTTCAGGACACTATTAGTAGAACTCACATGCATATTCTGTACTTAAACATGACCAGGGTGGACAAAGCTAGTTCCTCTGTCTCAGGCTTTCTTTGGTCCCTGCATTAACAAGTGAAAATTCCAAAGCTTTTTCCACATCCTCTATTTTACTCTCTCTTTTAATGCTGCTATGTGGTTGATAGGTTGTAAGTAATTAAAAGATATCCAGGTGAGTAATAGCTAGATTTTTTATTTTTACTTTATATCATTGTGTCAAAAGAAATATAAAGTTGTAGTTAAAGGGAATGAAATTCAGAATCAGACAGGACCTAAATCCCACCATCCCCAGTTCTTTACTGTGTGGTCTTGAGCAAGACAACTAATTAATAGCTTATTTATAATCCAGTCTTCAGATATACAAAAGTATAAAAGTTTAGCAAAATGAGAGCCCCATTAGGCATTAAATATTATACTACTTCAGCTCTATTAAGTGTTTTCTGAGGTAGGGGGAACATTTGTATAGCATTTGTATGTGGAATAGCATTTGTATGTGGAAGGAAGAGTTTGTATGTTCCAGCTAATTCAAAGTGTGTGAAAGGCCAATACAACATGGAATAAACCAGTTTGAAGCTAGGCTAAGATAAGCTACCATAGGGAATGATTCATCTAGCTTGCTTTCTTTGAATGTGAAACAATATTTCATTACAAAAGATAGCGTCTCCCAAAATTATTTTTATATACCAATACCATTAGATTCTCTGAGGATAATGAAGAATTTTGTTGGAATAACTGAACCCATACTCTGAAATGGAAAATATATACATATATACATGTTTTCTAATTCAGTCAGATTATATACAACAAATTAGAAATATTATGTAGTGTATGCTAATATTAACTTATGCTTTCTCTTCATTCAGAAACTAAAAAGAATTCTTATATCTTATGTCCAAGTTAAGGAGATATTGTGTTTCTTTGAACTCTCTCTAATGATGTGTTATTCCTGTACTAGTCATTTATGTGACCTTAGCACTCTTATCCCATTTTGTCCTGGACTGGAATGATATATTATTTGATTTGGTTCTTTTACAAATGCTCAATCTTTTGCATATGTGAGTGATTCACATTACACACAGTCAATATTAAAGATTTCGGGGGGGGGGCTTTACATCTTTATTATATGCTTTGTAAAATTCTTCTGTATTTTTGTTCTAACCAGGGAATGATTCTCTCTAAAATAATAATACATTATCTGTGGGTCTGCTTCCCATTCTATGATTAGCATTCACTGCCCATTTCACTATTTTCTCTCAGACAAACTGGGACAAAGTAAATTTAATCTATCCCCCTTTGAAAGCAGCTGGGCCTTATGAAGGAATACAACCCACCCTAAATCATGTTCTGTTTTCATCTTTTCTCTGTGCATCCACATTATTCTTCTCTCGTCTTTGCCTCTCTGCACATTCCAGCCTTCACTGCTTTGTGTTATTTGTAAAGTTACCTCTATTAATCTCATGGTCTAGAAGCACTGCTGGCATGTAAACCGTGACTCTGAAGTCACATCTGATCACCTGCCATAGTATTATTAACCTCTAATAGCAGATCTGTCGTGATAAATTCTTTTAAAATTCCAATGAGAAATGAAATTCAATAGCTAGGGGACTTTGTCCATTGTAATTTGGTGGCACTTTTATAGCCAGTGTGTTCTGATTGCTGCTAGGGAATGGAAACTGGGTTTTGGTTTAATTAAACACATATAGGACATTGTAGACACATGGTTGCCTTAGACAGAGGCTACTGAATTCCAAATTTCATGCCAGAAAAATCACATACAATTGGAGTAAGAATCCTATCTCTTTCTATAATCCATAGTATATATTATTAGTTATTGTTAATGTTTAATTAATAATTAAGTATTCTTTACCCAGAAAGCAACAAATCATAGTCTTGAAGGAACCCATTAGTTGAGAAGCAGTGAATTACATAACATAATATTTTATTGCAAATAGTAGTCTATATTCCCTATTTGTTCCTTCTTGAATTGCTTTCCTGGTCTGATATTACTTCGTCCTTTCTGTAGTACAAATGAATTTTTAGAAATCCCTCCTATCTATCAAGGAGAGGGGAAAAAGTAATGACTTTAATTGATTAAGATGGTCTGGCTCCCTGTCCCTGTCAGCCAATGTACAGACACAGAGATAGGTCTCTCTAAGACTGCTTTATTCTGTCATTTCTAAAATTACAGTTTTATATGTGAAAGTTTAAAGTAAAAGCAATGTTAACCCTTATCTTTTTTTGTTTGTTTTTTGCAGTTTTTGGCCAGGGCTGGGTTTGAACCCACCACCTCCAGCATATGGGGCCGGTGCCCTCCTTTGAGCCACAGGTGCTGCCCAGTGAACCCTTATCTTAAATAAGAATAATTGGTATAACCTATAACCCATGATAAATAAAAGTTAGCCTAAGCCAAGACCCAAAACAAAATTTTAATTTAAAAGTTAATCTCTTAAATCAATCTACCTAAGCATTTTTAGGGTGGGAGCTAAATTTATAAAACAGTAAGAATGGGAGAAGGGGGGACAGGACCATGCAGCTCAGACCAGTTGTGTCATGTCTGCCCTACCCTGCCTGACCCATCTTACTCTCATGACTTGTGCTTTCATTGATATCTTTATATTTGTAATACCTTTCAACTGCAGACACAGGATTCTGAAACCCTGCTGATAGTGTGAAAATGTTGCACACGGTTTTGCCAACATTTCCCCCTTCTTCCCCTGATTATTCTAGAATTTGATTATTTGAACAGACTGTTCATACAGAGGGGAGAACAACTGGTAAAGAAGTATTAGAAGAACTATACTATTAAGTTAGCCAGAGTGAATTAAAGATCATTAAACTTTGTAATATGCTGTTTTTAAAAGGGAAAAAATATCAGACAATAACTTCAAAAAATACTTATTCAAAAAGGCAGGTTTTTGATGACAGCTTATGAAAAATTAAATCAAATACTCTACCAGTTCTGTGGGCATTAATGCATTATGAAGGAATCCCTTTTGTTCTGACAATTGAAGTGGGGAACTATTTCCTTTGTCTTGGCCTTAGTCTCTGTATGGTTGCCTAGAAACCCAGTCTCTTAGAGGCATTTGCCCATCAAAGTGCAGTTAAGGTAACAACTTTCCTTTTCAAATGGAGATGATTAGAAGGAAATGGAATGAAGGTTGGTTAAACAAAATGAGTTTTTTGTTTGTGTGGAGGTAGAACCTAGAATTACTCACACTACCTGAGTACAAATACAGAAAAATTGAGTACAATCACAAAGAAAAGAATAAAGCTATAGGGTTATTTTTTTTTTAAGAAATCAAAAAATATAGACTTCGTAGCAGTTAAAACTGTTAAGGAACCATGTGTAGAAGCTCATTATCTGCACAGTAAAACAATTAACAATTGACTCTGTGCCAAGCACTTTCCTTTGGAATGTTCCAACCACGTCCCAGATTGGTTAAGATTGGCCAACTATATTGCTAATCTGTTTGCTTTGTGGGGTCACAACAAACACAGTTAAAGAGTCTGGTAGGAGGAATGACAAGATTGTATTTGTATCTTGATTATTTCATGTTGTTTTGCTGCATTTGGCTTTTGTCTAGCTTTGTCTTCTTTCCAATCAGATAGGATTACTAATAAAACACTGTGAGGGTGAAACTATAACTACAAATTTTGCTGAGTAGGATTTCCAAATAGAACAAAAAGTGTATGTCTTTAATAAATATCTCACCACATACATACATATTATATTCACTTCTTGTACTCATCCCCCATCAGAGATTTTGGCAGTGAATAGTTTTTTCAAGAAAATTCAGAGGACCAGACAATGGCTGCTGCTATCAAAACCATGAAAAGCATACACTCGCTCAGTTTGTTCCATTTTCCTTGAAAAAGTGTCCTGAATGTTAATTCATCTTGGTTTTCTCTCTAGAAAGTAGGTGTTTGCCCCCTCTTTGTCCAACTCTTTCTGCCTTTGGAGATCTCTTGTTAAAACTGGTAACCGAAACCATGATGACTAAAAGAATATTCAATCTTACAACTGCCCTTGAAATTTTGGATCAAAGAGTTAGATTTTATTTCTTGAGACTGCTGCATATTAAGATTGAAGTAGAGCAGCATCAATTTGGCAGTCTTATTGTTGGTTCGTGGTGTGCCCTTTGTTGAAGAATGACCAGACACACAAAAGTAATGCAAGCATGTGGTGAAGTTCATTAATTAAAGTAAGATACATTTGCTACAATGAACAGACCCCCTGTTGTAACTAGAGGGCCCCAATTATGGTCTGGGGTCCTGTTGTATATTTCCTAGGCTGGCACCTGGTCCCTAGTCACCATGGAACCACTTTGATGGACAGTTGAGAGTTAACCTAAGTCTTTCTGCACATGCAGATCTCCCATGAGCCTCTCTGATCATCTTCCAGACCCTATCCTGTCTGCAGCTTGGGAACCCTCTGCATTCATTTTCAGTTGCACACTAAGTTCTGATTGGCATATTGGTGGGTGCTTCCTTTCTTCCCAGGTGTGACAGTTGCTTGGGGTACCTGCCTTTGTTCCCAGGAGGTTAAGAGGTCCCTCACTGTCTACCCAGCAAGTAAAAGAAAGGGAAATAAGAAAAGAAATATGAAAAGATTTTTATTGTAGAAATACGTGGTAGCATTTTTAATAGATGCAACAGTAGATATGTTACTTTTACCTTCTATTCCTTTTTATGTACCAGCAGGGATAATTCCTTTTGCTTCCATAACACATACAGGATTAAAGATGTAGTGAGGAAATGTAGTATGAGTTCACTTCATATGGATTGTTATTTGTCATCCTTTGTGTAAAATTCTTTTATGCTATAATATTAAAGCTGTATTATTGTGTGTTGTCAGATGTAGTGATCACCGGATATAACCTAAACACATGCAACTTAGAAAACATTTCCCTAGTTACAAAGACTTTACTGGTAGAGCAAAAGATATTATACCAGCAATAGTCAAGTAGGACTGTGTTGCATGATGGGATCTGTGAACTATCTTTAACATGGTCATTGGCAATTAATGGTATAAGAAGGGAAGATTTTTCTTCTAGCCTCTTAGGTTCTTGATAAGGCCAGAAAATTAAACTGACAAAATAGAAATTAACAAGAGAAAAGCATACACATTTTGTTTGATGCTAAAGGTTTAGTTTTTACATGCATGTGGGTACCTTCATTAAAAAAAAAAAAAAAGTACCTGAAGAAGGACTAGATCTAGTGGTATATATACTAGTTTAACAAAGAGCATTATGGAGTTGTGACCATAAAAAGGAAAAAGGAGTTTGGAAACTGATTTAAAAATACGTGGGAGAATCTAATGCAAAATTAGGATTATTTTAGTGATTTTTGTTTTTGTAGTTTATCTTCAAATTGACTGTCCCTTTCAGAAATGAATATTCTCTTTTCCTAGTATATGGTGGGCATCTCTCTCCTGAGACATTTATGTCATGCTTGCTTTTAGGAAGAAACAGGGAGGTCAGAGATTCCTTCCTACCTCTGCTATTTCTCAATTATTTTATGTTCAAAACACTTAACTGGCCAAAGTGGAATAATTTGGGTTGGCATATTCTTATCCCTTTTAATGGTAAATATTTTAAATAAAAAACTATTGAATTGGGAGCAAAGTCAGCTGAAGCAAGATGCAAATGAAATAGTTTGTAGAATGATAGAAAAAATAAAAATATGCTTTTATGTGTTATATTAAATAGTTCATGATATAAAACATTGAATAATATTAATGTGATTTTTCATTATTTAACTTAGTTTAGTATGTTATTTTGCTTAAGATGCTCATTTAATTTAAACTTTTTTTCAAGCATGAAACAAAGTTTATTGAGGACAAGAAAGATAGGTTTACAGAGTAAGAGCAAGAGTATATCTTGCACAGAGTAAAAGCAATATATAGGTTTACACCCAGCAAGCTGCCAGTACCATACCCAAGGAATGAGCCTCCCTTATTGTAACAAAGAACTTCTTAATATAATGGCAGTTGAATGGAACATACTGATGTTTCCTTTTTTAAGGATTCTCTTAAGTTACCAAATTGAAAATACAATAGAAAATGATCTCCATACTTATAAGGGCCAAATGAAAGAAAGTGTGAAACTTGTAATACATTCTAAAGAAAGACTGAGTTTTGAAACCATTTTGATATTTTCATGTATTGTTGTCTGCATGGGCTAGCCAGGGTGAGTTTGTTTAGCTATTATTCTTGTACTCTTGTTCAAATTATTATCATGAACTATCTCAAAAAGACTAGTATTTTCATTCTCTTTTTAATATTTTTTTTTAATTTATAAATGAGATGATCACACTCCAATTTGCTTAATAGATTATTCATGCCTAACTAATTAAATAAATGGATTTTGTCTTTAACTTTTCTCTGCAAAAAAAAAAAAAAAAAACCATGAAACAAAACAACAACAATGATGAAAAACAATAGTAACAAAACGAGCTTACTTGCAACCTGGATCAAATATCCTCTTTATTTTTACTATTCTCAGCAGGACTGGAATTGCATTGAGGCAAGATGTAGCAATGCTATGCTGAAGTTGTTTGTCTTTTAAGGTTCAGTGAAAATCACTGTGAGGTTCTGACCTTTTCTATAGATAGTATGTGTTTGGAGGATATTTCAGTATTTGCTGTGAGTTTCTCAGGATCTTATTATAAATGGTTGAGTAAATTTCTATACCCTCAACTTCACGACATACAAAAGAAATTTATTTTCAAAATAATAAATAATTCCCAACATAAAAAATGAGGAAACACACACAGTTTTGCAAACTACTCAGGAAAAATAGTTGGATTTAATTGCATTCCAAATCTAAATAGCTTAACATTTCTGTTGCTGATGTTGATTGTCAAGTACAAATGCACACCTGTACTCTTTTCTGTGAACACTCAACGTGATGAAGAAGTGCTAGAAATAGAATTTTCAATTTTTTCATTTCTTAGTGAATACAAGGATTAAATGTTGAATGGAATATTATTATTACTCTTAATTGAAAAATAATAAAGAGATGGAGAATTTGCAAGCAATGATCTCCCAGGTGGTGAAGTGCAGTGGGAAAAGCAAGGGCTTTGAACTCAGAAAGACTTCAACTCTAAAATGAACTTAATAATTAGATGTGTGAGTTTGACCTTTGTGAGACAGAGGTTCCCGATATGTGGAATGTACATTGTAATACCTACTTCATTAGATTTACAAAGAAGCACATATTTCAATGCCTAGCACATGATGGGAACTCAAAATGTGGTATTTGTTTTGATATAATAATAAAAGCCAAAAAAATTTAAACTCTGTACTATGACCTGAATTGTAGCCTGCTGAAATTCATGTGTTCATAATCACCAACATGGTAGTATTAAGGGGCAAAGGCATTTGGACGTGATGAGGTCATGATGGCTCATGATGGGATCGTGGCCTTTATAAAAGGGCTTGACAGAGTTAGTTCATTTCCTTTCATAGTGTGAGAACATGGCATTTGTCCTTTCCAGAGGATGCAGAAAAACGTATGACCTTGAAAGTAGAGAACAGACCACTCCAGACATTGAGTCTGCTGGTACCTAGACTTTCTACCCTCTAGAACTATGAGCAATGAATTCGTATTCCTTGTAAGTTATCCAGTGTCAGATATTTTGTTTAAGCAGTACAAACAGCCTAAGAAGCTGTGTACAAAAATAAATACTTTCCTGTCATAAAAACTTTTAATTTTTATTTTTGATAAAATTATGTATTAAAGTGTACACCGTGATATTTTGAAATACATATACATAATGAACTGATTACTACTGCAAAACTAATTAACATAGTGTTACTTTTCTATAGCTACTGTTTCGTGGAGTTTTTTGTGGTGAGTACACTTAACATCTTCTCTCTTAGTAAATTTCAAGTATACAACACAGTATTATTAACGATAGTCACCATGCTACACATTATATTTCTAGAACTTATTCTTCCTATATAAATGAAACTTTATACTCTTTCACCATCTTCTCATTTCTCCCCCAACCAACATCGTACTCTCTGCTTCAGTGAATTCAACTCTTTTAGATTTAACCTATATGTGAGATCATGTAATATTTATTTATTACTATGTCTGACTTATTTTACTTAGCATAATGCCTCCCAGGTTTATCCATATTATCACATATGATAGTATTTCCTTTTTAAGGCTATTATTCACTTATATGTGTTAGCTACACTTAATTTATTGATGCACTGATGAATACTTTGGTTGTTGGCTTATCACGGCTATTGTGAATAATGCTGCAAAGAACTTAAAAGTCCAGATATCTCTCTTAGATATTGATTTTATTTCCTTTTGATATATACCCAGAAGAGAGATGCTAGATCATATGATAGTTCTATTTCTAGTTTTTGAGGAATCTACATAAAGTTTGCCATATGGCTATACCAATTTATATTTTTTGAAAGCCCAGAGATAAGTCTATGTATATACAAGGCTCACTATGAAATTTTTGAGACAGACTGTGTTATGGTCCATTATTTCACTTGCAAAAAACACAATCAACAGCACCCTTTCTGATTCACCCCTGCAAGTTTCACCTTGCTCACCTTATCATGTTGCTGGGAGGACTTCATTTATTTACATCCGTGCAGATTTTATATTTCTTCATTTTTATATATCTCAAAACTTTTGTAATGACCCACATATGGTCAACTAATTTTTTTTTTTTTTTTTTGAGACAGAGCCTCACACTGTCACTCTGGGTAGAGTGCCGTGGCATTACAGCTCACAGCACTCCAACTCCATTGCACTTCATTACAGCTCCAACTCCTGGGCTCAAGTGAGTCACCTGCCTCCACCTCCCAAATAGCTGGGACTACAGGTCCCTGCCACAACACCCGGCCATTTTTTTAGTTGCAGCCATCATTGTTGTTTGGCGGGCCTGGGCTGGATTCAAACCTGCCATCTCAGGTGTACGTGGCTGGTGCCTTAGCTGCTTGAGCCACAGGCGCTGAGCCAGTCAACTAATTTTTTACAAGGACTCAAAGAATACACAATAAATAGTGTTGGAAAGCTGGATATCCACATGCAAAAGAATAAAATTTTGCTCCCTCAATGCATCATTTACTTTAAGTATACGATTAGAAACCACAAAACTCCTAGATGAAAATATAAGCAAAAGTTATCTTGATATTGATCTTAGCAATGATTTTTTTATTTTTTTATTTTTGGTATGACACCAAAAGCACAGGCAACTGAGATCACATGAAACTAAAAGAGTTTCTGCACAGCAAAGGTAACAATCAACAAAATGAAAAGGCAACTTACATACTGGGAGAAAAGTTTGCAAACATGAGTCTGATAAGCGGTTACTATCCGAAATATATAAGGAACTCATGCAACTCAGTAAGCAAAACCAACACACAAAGAAAAACAAAACACACTTAATTTTAAAAGTGGGCAAACCTGAATAGACTTTATTTTTCCAAAGAAGACAAACAATTGCCGAGTGGCTCAAGCTCATAACCCTAGCACTGTGGGAGGCCGAGGCATGGGGATTGCTTGAGCTCAAGGGTTTGAGTAAGACACTGTCTCCAAAAAATAAAAAATAAAAACAAACAATGGCTATCACATATATTAAAAGGTGCTCAATGCAAACTAAAACCACAATGAAATATCACCTATTACCAGTTAGGACAAGAAAAGATAAGCTTAGAGGAGATGTGGAGAAAACACTTTTGACATATTCATACTTTTGAAATTATTCATATGCCTGTCTAGTTTTTAAAAGGAAAATATTTTAATTGCATTCTTATATAACTAATAATATAAAATTGCTCAAGCCAAAAGTTTCAATAAAGTCTAATGGCTAAACACAAGGGTTGTTTTTTTTCAATTCTTATTTAACCTAGGTTCTCTGTGGTAATTAACACGTATGTGATCTTTTCTTTCTTACTAAAACCATCCCTTCCCTTGGATTATGTGGCAGACTGTGTTTTCCAAAGATTGTTGCAACAGCTACTCCCATTGCACACATTTTTCATATGATGTGACTTTGTACTTTTTCTGTGAAGAAGTGTAATTTACATGGCCTTATTCTTGAGAGAATGATTGCAATCATTTTGAAAATAGTGTAACAAAAGTATGCTATGCAATTCCCAAGGCTACGTCACAAAGGGTGATGTAGTTTCGACCTACTCTGTGTAATGTGTGATTGTAAAACTATCAGCTATAAAGTATATGTATGCCATCTCATGGCATAAACTTCCATGCTATGAAGAAGCTCAAACCAGTCCATATGGAGAAACCCTATGTCAAAGTCCTACAATTAGTTTAAAAGAGGCACTCAGCTGGCTCCAGCTATTTCCACTCCCAGCTGTCCCAGCTCCAGCCACTGTCTGACTGCACCTACATAAGAATTGCTGAACTAGAGCTACATAGCCAATCCATTATTGAACTTCTGAAGTACAGAAACTGCAGGCAACAGTAAAATTATTGAGTTTCATTAAGCCACTAAATTTGGGGTGATTTCTTGCAGCAATGCGTAACTAGAACAGATGATTTCCTCTATGAATGCTTGGTCTCCCCCCATCTCTCTGATCCCTTCTCCCTCACAGGCTCCATATTCTTCTGTTGCCCTTTAAATATTGATGCCCATGATGGTTTCAGCTCACAGTCTTCATTCTTTGCTTTCTACCTGCTCTTCTGCAGAGATTTATTTTGCTGTCTTGACTGAAATATTGCCAAAGTATCATTAAAAATAGATATAGATGTAGATACATACATCCAGATTTCCCCTAAGCACTAGAATTTTATAGCCAACATTGATTAAAAATATCTAGAGCAGATTAATAGGGAGAGTGTTCCAATACAGTTATTTGTTTACTGGCTAAAAGCTCCCTCACAATCAGCATGTGGTGAGCTGGTACATTGTCATGATGCAAAGGCCTTAGGTTAGTGTCCACAATTTTCACTTAAGATTTTCCTGTTTCTTTATTGGTGTCTATTGGTCTGCTAATCTTCTTACAGTGAGCTGATAATTTTCAATGCACCGCTCAATGCATTTCCACAAAGTTTCTATCACTTCTTCTCCTTACTGGCTGCCCCAGCCTTTATCAGTAATGATTTTTCTCCCCTCAGAAAAAACTTAATCCATTTATACACTGCTGTTTTCTTCATGGCATTATCTGCATAATATTGGACTAAGAGGACCCTAATTCTCACTATGGGACACAAAATCATGCCACAGCAATGATGAATGCCACTCAGCAAGACATTGCCACACATCAAGATGAACACATTCTGAGACACTGGTGCTGTGTATGCCAAGGTTCTGAAACCCTACTGACTTGTTTGTACAGTGAGACCAATGTAAGCTCACAGTGGCAAGTTCACACACTTAAATGTCAGACCTTGTACATGATCAATTTCTTTTTTTTTTTTTTAACAAATATGTAGTCAATTTAGTGGTGAAAGGATTGTCTTTTCAACAAATGGTACTGGAATAATTGGACACCCATACATAAGCATATGCAAAAACAAACCTCAATCTATATCTCATAGTACATACAAAAATTATTTCTGAATGATTCATGGACCTAAAAATAAAATCTAAAACCATAAAAATTCTGGAAGAAACCATGAAAAAATACCTTTGCGATGTTAAATTAGGAAAATATTTTTAATAAGATACTAAAAACATGATCCAAACACACATTAAAAGTGGTGAAATCTGATCTTATTGATACCAAGACTTTTGTTCTTCAAAAGTGACTCTGAAGAGAATGTAAATACAATCCATGGAATACCTCATAAGTGACTTTTATCCTGAATAAATAAAGAGTTCTCAAAATATAAGAATTAAAGGAAAAATATAAAAAGAAGGATAAAAGATTTCACCACTCAGGCAAAGAAGATATGCAGGTAGAAACAATAAGCACCTGAGTTTGATGTTAGGGAAATGCAATCAAAACCACAATGAGATACCAATACACATGGCTAATGTTTAAAAAAAAATGACACCACTTATTGGTAAGGAAGAAGAACTGGGGCTTTCATAGTGCTGGTGAGACTATAAAATGTAATAACCACTTCAGAAAGAATTTATTTCTTTAGAAAGTTAAAAATGCATCTATATTATAGCACATGTCTAAATTGTCCACTCCTATTTACCCAAGGCAGATATAAGTGCACATCAATATAATGAATCACGTGATTGTTCATAATAGTTTATTTCTAATAGTCACATATGGGAAATAATCAAAATATCCACAACAGGTGAAAAACAGTGATATAATCATATTATTGAATACTATTCAACAACAAAAATAATGAATTACTGATAAACACAACGTGGATAAATTAACACCATAACAATCATCATCATCCTGATCATAACAATCATCATCATATTCATACATATGCAAAAATTAATGCATATACTTTAAATATAATTAGTATTTTATGTCAATTACACCTCACTTAATTTATAGTAAAAAGTAAAACAAACACTTCTAGAATATTCTGATCCACAACTTAACTAATTGTGTCTTTTGAGCAAGTCATTTAATCTGTTTCCTTCTGTTGCCTTTGATCATTTTTTAAAAATTTACTTTTTGTTTATATTCATGGGATACAAGTACAGTTTTCCTCCATTGATATATTGGTGAAGTCAAAGCTTTCAGTGAATTTACCAAAACAATGTACATTTTACCAACCAAGCAATCTCCCATCATCCACCTGCCTCTTAGCCTCCTCCACCCCTCTGAGTATCCATTGTCATTCCACATTCTGCTTCCACATGTGCACATTATTTAGCCCCCACTTAGAAGTGAAAACATGCATCCTAGTTTCTCTTTCCCTTCTCAACTGGGCAGTAGCTGCTGCTGCTTCAACCCAAACTCAGCCCAAGTTTGGACTGTAGCCCAAAGTTAAACTCTCAAAATGGCACCTTGGGACTGCAAACACAGAGGGTGGAGCTTGCTCCTAGATGAGCAGCATGAATAAGAAAATTGAAGAGTATGGTTTTTTCAAATCTCAAGGTCAATAGCAGTCCACAGCAGGGCAGTGGGAAACTTCCTAGAGATAAATGGGAATACCCATCCCCCCTCCTTGGGGCAGCACAGTGGCAGCAGCCGTGTTTGTTGATCCCTGCTATCCAGGCACTCAAACGATGCCCATCTGAAGTTGCTCTAGACTCAGATATATGTGAGATTCGTGTGGATTCCCTATCTGGAGTTATGCCTCTGTAACGTAACAACTCCCTCTGTTAGGCCTACATTTCATGTAGGTCATAGAATTCTATAGTGAGATTATAAGACATATTTTGGAGTGTGGATCATGGGGGCACTTTTGTCTTCCTGTTTGCCCATGTTTTGGATCTCAGCCAGTCCCCAGCTAAGCTGCCTTGCACCTTATCCTTATTTGCTTTTGGTGCTTCCCTTCATTTCTTTGGTGTATCCTAGTCTTCACTTCTAGATGATCTGTCCAAAATGTGAGGATCTGCTTAATATTCTGCTTCCTCTTTGTGGAGGAGACATATTCTTGCATAATTATAGGATCAACCATACAGTATATTATTGTCTTGTTATTATTATAGTCTTAAATAAGTTAATGTCTGCAAATGTTTTAGGGTTCAGGAAACATTTCTAAGAATTATTATCTATTCTTAATATATAGGAAGAGACAACAAGTTTCTCACTGGTCTCATGGACCACATTTTCCTTGATGTAATGGGCTCTTACTCATTTTTCCAAGTCCTTCGAACAATAGAAAGAGATCCAACTTGGGGCTAAAAAACTCGTATTTGGCATAGCTTCATGCTGGCAATTTAGGAATTTATTTAAAATTGCATATTGCTTGAGTTTTGCCTTAAGAGAATAGAATGCCGAATAGAGAGTTTTCTAACCCTTCTGAAAACATTTTTCATGCTTTCTGATTTACTTTATGTCTACATTCTATGCCAGTATAGTGCTTTTTAGCTCATCAGGATACCTTCTCTATATTCCCACAAATAACTAAAAGATTGGATCCAGCAGTTTTCCAATTGCTAGTTGCTAGTCAGAATTTTTGTTGTTGTTGTTTTCAAGAATCTTTTATTCTAAAACTCCTTCCTCTCTTTCCATTTCCTAAGTACCACAAACTAAATTTTTTAGGGAATGAGTAATTCTTACAAAAGAGAAAATGCCATCAAAGAGCTGGAAATGTGTTTCACTCCAACCCCAAATTGCGGGGCAATAACAAAGAGTCTTCCACACTATATACAATTCTTTGTTAATAATACCACTGTGCTGAGATGCCATATCTGAGAGACCAAACCAAGTATGCTGGGTTTTTATTTAGTTGAACTGAAAGCAGCTGCATTTCTGTTTGAATTGCTCCCTGAGCTCTCCTGCAAATATATAAAAGGATGTTATAAATAAGTTAGGAGTTGATGATTCTCATTTGTCAGAGAGGGCAGTCTAAGTAAAAGCTACAATGGGGAAAAACTGAAGCAAAATATTAGGAAATCCTTCATAAGTGTAGGGTGAGTTGATCATTCAGAAGATATTCTCAAGGAACCTGAAGAAATATTTAAGGTTAGGGGCATCTCTTTGGGGGGCAAAGAGATGGAAAGAAGGAGATACATCTTCTCCAAGATTAGATGACAGATTTTCTAACCTAATCTTTTGCATCATCAAATTAACTTTAGCACTCCATGGCTCCTCACGCCTTATGGTGTGTGCGTCTGTGAGTGTGCTTGTTTGTGCCCGCCTGCAAATGTGGGGTGTGTACTATATGAAAGGAGTGAAGAATAGGCAGAGCATCCAGCTCTCACCTGTTCTCACAAGACATGGCTCCATACCCTGTACCTCTCAGAAGCCCCGCAGTCTCAGCAAAACCAGCTACTCTCTCTGTCTTGAATGCAAACCTTGACATCCATCTTGTTCTCAGGCATGTGAACTCATGTTCTTTCTTTGTGAGTTTCAAGTCTTCATTGGATTATCAGTCCCGTTGTTGCATTGGCTGAGGTATCTTCTCTAATCTCCCTTTACTGACATGGGAATGTCCTCTTCAGTATTCCCACAGCACTTTATGCATGCTTCTGTGTAGCCAGCCATCTTCACAAGTGTCTTCAAAAATACTGTAGTTGGGCAGTACCTGTGGCTCAAAGAGTAGGGCACTGGCTCCATATACCAGAGGTTGTGGGTTCAAACCTGGCCCCGGCCAAAAACTGCAAAAAGAAAAAAAAAATACTGTGGTTGGCTTTCTCTGGGCAGAATATTTCAAAGACTGGGGTCACATTTTATTTTCTTTGTACTGATGATGCTAAGACAGCATTTGGCATTGTAGCTGGTGTTTTTTATAGGCTTGCAGAATGAATGACTAAATAAATAAGTGAATAAATTAACAACCCTAAGGCCTTAAGAGGCAGAGAACAAGTGAAATGCTTCAGGGATCTTTAATGAGCTGGTGCTGGCATTGGTAACACAGATTTTGGTTTGCTGCCCTGGCCTCTGGCAGCTACACCTGCCCTTGCTGCCAGAGCAACTCATGTCCCTGGGCCAACCCTGAATTGTTGGGGAATCTGACCGGGTAATCACTTGACTGTGCTTTTAAAAAGTACACAATGGAAGAGAGAATCAGCAGCAGGAACTGAACCAAAATAGGATGATTGAAATAAGATGGTCAAGGAGACATTATATTTAGGAAAAAGAAACGAGGCAATGAAAAGGTCAAGAGGGAAAATATAAGAAAGAGTTCGAAGAAAAAGATGATGTAATAAAGACTAATATTTCAAAAACTTTTATATTTGGGGAAACATAAGAGATAAAATGTATAACATAAGTTGTATTAAGTGCAGTTATTTTTAAGGAAAATGAACTACTGGAATAATTCTTGATAAAATTTATATTATACAAAATTTGGTTTGTTCAATTAATAAAAATGCTTTCCTTCATGTTGTAATATTTCAGAAAATAGCCAGTTATTTTAAAAAGACAAGTTTCTCTGGAAATTAGTGTCCATCATGGAATCATGTGTCAATGACCACATGTTCCCATTATATGTTTCTGTATTAAAAAAAACCTTCCCCACAACCCAGATTTAGTGATTTACAACAGTGACAGCAGCAACAAGAATCATTTTACTATCAATCTCATGGAAGTTGACGGGGCTTAGCTAGGCTGTTCTCACTTGGGTCTTTTGTATGTTTGTAGTCAGAAAGCGGCTAGGTCTCCAGTCTCCTAAGGGACACTCACATGTCTGGCACCTGGGTTTACAAGACGCAAATGCCTGGAAGCTGGAACAACCTATTATCCCTTCCTATTTTCTTGTGTTATCTCTATGTGGTTTCTCCAACATGGTGGCTTCAGGTAGTATTTTTCCAGGGTAGTTCAGAGCTCCAAAGTTGTGTATCTCCCCCAAAAGGTATATTCTTCATGGCTTCAGAAATCATGCAGTGCCATTTCCACCCCATCTGTTTATTGAGACATTTACAAAGACTCAAGTTCAAAGGGAGCTGACATATACTCACCTCTCATGCATGAACATTTAAAACCATTGTACACATTTTCAAGTACAGATTAACACACGCTCATACACACAAAATTCCAATTCCTGTAAGCTTTCAATTACTTGGGTGTCATGAATTTTCAGTATGCTTCAGACATGCTTTTAGAACTGCTCCATCCTGCTAATGTGCATGACCTCTATAAACCTTTAAATGGAACTTTAGAGAGTGAAAATGGAAATAAATTAGAATAAGATAATAAATTCTTCATTGCCTATTTTTGCAAAGACCAATTCCTGGAGATATTTTATCAAGTGCATGTGATTGCAAAGGGATTGAGATGCTCATTTTGACACTCTATCGCCAGCAGAGGTTGCTTGGGAGAAAGAAACTCCCAGATGTTTTGCATCCAGAGGTTTTTTGGACAGGATAACTGATTTTTTCCTGGTCCCCATTCTCTCGTGATTTGCTGTAATATCTCTGGCCAGATTCCCACAAGTAGAATTTCTATTTATGCTTTATTTTCCACTCTCTTCAGAGAAATGACTGAAACTGCTATCCCTCCACGGCCAATCGAAATAAAACCACGAAAGCCAAAGCAGTCACTGGGCTTACTTTCCTTGAAAAATATCTAAGATCATTACTATTCATTGATCTGACTGTGCATCCCCTATGACGGTGCTCTCAGCCTTCAGTTTTCTATTATTGTTCTCTGAGGATTTCTACTCCCATCAAAGTTTAATCCACAGATGTACTGGATATACTGTGTCTCTGTGTATAGTATATGCTTATCGGTGCCTTATACATAAAAAATAATATTTTTTTTTCACCTCCAAGGACCAACTTTTCCTCCTTGGGGATGAGATCACATTTGTTTCAAATTCATGTTCAATGGGTATATTTTTCATCTAATGATTTAATTAACTTAAGTGGCAAATCAGAGCTACTATTGCCATCTGAGATCTGAAAATTTTAAATGACATTTTCCAGGTTCTTGTGTGTAACACATCTCTACAATTGTGTTCTTATACATATATAAATACCTACCTATAAAACATAGGGTACTCCATAAATGCTTATGTAAAGAGATTTTCCTACTATCCACCAAGGCACACAAGAGAAAAAAAGAGGCCACATAGTTCAGATACTAAAATATATCGGTGAAAACCAGAATTAATGTTCAGAAAGAGAAAATTTAGAAATAAGGGAAATGAAAACTATTGTTTGGCCTTCAGAAATACAAAAACTCTTTTAAACTCTATTCTTATTCTGAATAGTGGTTTTTGAGAAGAGCAAATTTCAAAAAGGAGATTTAGTTGGTGTCAAAACGTCGTGCATGTTTTGAACAGGAAAGCAGTGTATTTCCGGCCACACTTTCGAAGCCCTGCCAACACCATGAACAGCCATGTTCTGGCTCAGGGAGGTTTTGAAACCAGAAAGTTGGTGATTATACCATGAGCAATAATGAAGACTTTGACCTGTAATTTCCCTCCCATGCAGGTGAGGAGGATTCTGACGTAAGATTGTCAAACCTCATGTATGTCGTGTTTTGTCTTATAACTAGCGTGTGTGGATATGTGATGGTAAAGATTCCCAGCATATAAATGTATGCATGTTAAATCTGAGGTGGGGCTGAGCGTCTTTAAATAGCTCTATCTAAAATGTTAAAATTCAATTGAAGGTAAGAGAAAGACATATTTAGAATAAAATGGAGGTGAAATAAACTGACTAGACTTCCAGCTTCTAAAGCCACCAGCAAGTCCGTTGATATTCCTTATACATATAAGGTAAGATTCTTTCATTTGCAAACACCAGTGTTTTCTCCATGGGGAGGATATCACCTTTTTTGAAAATGTGTGTAAAATAGTACATGTTTAAGCCAATAATTTAATTAACTAAGATAACATTGGTGTCAGTTATAATATCTCCTTTTTCATTGCCGATTGAGTTTATTAGGTTCCTTTCTTTTCTTTTTCTGGTTATCTAGAGAGAGTCTTGTTGATTTTGTTTCTTTTCAAATAACCAAATTTGTTTTATTTACCTTCTTATAACAATTTGGTATCAATTTCATTTAGTTTTTTTCTGACCTTAGTTATTTCTTTTTTTCTCTCCTGACCTTGGTATTGGTTTGCTGTTCCTTTTCTAGTTGTTCAAGACAATTCATTAGATTGTTGATTTGTGACCTTCTGTCTTTTGGACATAGGCATTTAAGGCTATGAATTCCAAATGGTGAAAGGAGAGGTCAAACTATCACTCTTTGCTGATGATGTGATTTTATATCTATAAAACCCCAAGATTCTGCCAAGAGACTTCTGGAATTGATAAATAAATTTAGCAAAGTCTCAGGTTGCAAAATCAATGTACACCAATCAGTAGCACTTCTGTATACCAACAGTCAAGCTGTGAATAAAATCAAAGACTCAATGCCTTTCACAAAAGCAACAAAGAAAATAAAATACTGAGGAACACATTGAACCAAGGAGGTGAAAGACCTTTACAAGGAGAACTACAAAATACTGAGGAAGGAAATTGCAGAGGATTTAACAAATGGAAAAACATATCATGCTTATGGATTGACAGAATAAACATTGTTAAAATATCCATGCTACCTGAAGTGATTCCCAGACTAGATGCAATCCCCATTAAACCACTAATGTTATTTTTTGTGGATCTAGAAAAAAATAATTGTACACTTTGTGTAGAACTAGAAAAGACTCCATATACCCAATGTAACCTGAAGCAAAAAGAACTAATCAGGAGGCATCGATTTATCAGACTAGAAGTTACATAGTATAAGGCTATAGTAAAAACACGCCTTGCTACTGGCACAAGAACAGAGACATAGACCAATGGATCCGAACAGAGAACACAGCCATCTGGTCTTAAACAAGATAGACAAAAACAAACACTGGGGAAAAATATCCCCATTCCATAAATGATACTGGGAAAATCAGATAGCCACATATAGAAGACTGAAACGGGATTTGCACCTCTCACCACTCACAAAAATTAATTTACAATGGATAACAGATTTTAAGGCATGAAACTATAAGCATTATAAAATAAAATGTTGGAAAAACTGTTATAGATAGGAACCTATGCGAAGAATTTATGAAGAAAACCCCAAAAGCAGTCATAGCAACAACATAAATAAATAAATTAAAAAGCTTCTGCACAGCCAAGGAAATTATCAATAGAAGAAATAAACAGCCTATTCCTACAAAACAGAGGAAATTTTTGCATGCTCTGTATCTTTTTTATTTATTTATTCTTTGTTTATTTATTTATTTATTTATTTTGAGACAGAATCTCACTTTTTCACCCATGGTGCAGTGCCATGGCATCATAGCTCTTCACAACCTCACACTCTTGGGCTTAAGTGATCCTCTTGCTTCAGCCTCCTAAGTAGTTGGGCCTATAGGAGCCTGCCACAAGGGCTACCTATGCATGCTATATAGTTAATAAAGGGCCGATAATCAGAATCTAGAACAGAACTCCAATAAATCAGTAAGACAAAAATCAACCCAATTAAAAAGTAATCATTTGGGTTGTTCCCACATCTTTGCAATTTAGTTCTTTGAACTTTCCAAAAGAACAGAAACTTTTCAAAAGAAGATAGACTAATGGCCAACAAACATATTAAAAAATGCTCAACACCTTAATCATCAAGGAAATGTAAATCAAAACCATTGTGAGGTATGACTGTGTCACCCAATTCCAGTGAGAATGGCTTTTCTGAAAAAAGTCCCCAAACAACAACTGGCGTGGATACAGAGAGATAGGAACACTCATACACTGTTCATGGAATTGCAAACTAGTATAACTTCTAGGAAAAGTAGTATGCAGGTAACCTCAAAGTAGACCCATCATTACTAAAAGTAGACCTATCATTTGATCAGAAGTATGACTACTGGGTATTTAACCAAAGGAAAAAAAGACATTTTATAAAAATACACTTGCACTCAAATATTTATAGCAGCACAATTCACAATTGCAAAGAAGTAGAAACAACTCAAATGCCCATCAGTCCTTGACTGGATTAATAAAATTTGATATCTATATCTACGCCTATATCTATATCTATGTATCTCATGTATTTCTAATCAGCCATAAAAATAATGGTGAGCCTAATACTTAATATATTAACCTGGAGGGAAGTGGAGACAATTCTTCTAAGTGAAGTATCACATAATGGAAAAACAAACACCACATATACTGACTATTACATAGAAAGCATTTGATCACCACTTCAGTGCCAATATGCAAATAACACTCATTGGAAAGTAAGCAGTTGGGGAGGAAAGGGGAATGAGCAAATCCACACATAATGGGTACAATGGACTCTGTCGGGTGCTGGGCATACAATCACTTGGACTCAAACTGTACAAAAGCAATTTATGTTACCAAAATGTTTCTACCCCTGTAATACTGAAATATAAACAAACAAGGATTGGAAATTAAAAGAAAAACACACTTGTAAACACACTGAATCATCTTCTCAGATCTGAGAAGTCTTTTCAGACTGCTTCCTCCCTCACCCAACAGTCAACCACTTCCTCCTCCATTTCCCCAGACACCAATGTACAAGGTCCGGCTGGCTACCCTAGGAACCCTCTTCCTTTTAGGCTGCTCTTCCTGGATCACACCTACACCCATACAATTGTGATCCCCTTAACAGTCAATGGTGTCTTAGTTGTATCCTTAGTTGAAAGCAGAGTATGTTCAATCAAAAATATTTTTGAAGAAGGGAAGGCAAAACCAGAAGGTAATTGTTAGTTAAGTTTAGCAGATTTCTTTGCCACAAACCTGCTACAGCCTTACTATCGGTCTCTGATACTCTGCCACTCACACTTAAAAGACACCAGCACTGAAATCAGGTGGCAGAATCATTAACTGGACTGGGGTACTTCTCCCACTTGCTTGTTAGAAATAAAGGATAATTATGTTCTATCACATCACTCTCTCCCTCTTTCCCACACAGAAAACTCTGGAGAAGAATGCTGCTGTGCTGTATTTCAAAGGGAGGGGAATTTCTGTTTAGCTGAACCCCACTGGTGTTTTTATGGTGGCCTTAATGCCTTTGGAGGGGTAGTCCTCTTCCTCTACAGGACAGAACTTGTCTCACTTTCTATCACCAACCCCTTTGACTTCATATAGAATTCCCGAATTCTGATAAACTGTCATGTGGAAAAATGGTAAAATGATTTATGCTCAATTTTGTTGGAAGGAAAAATGCAAGGGCTGTCAGTCTGGGTCTCAAGAACAAATGAGTTACAGTTCATGAGGCAGCTCAATAAGGCTATCATTTCCCATCAGCTCCCATCACTGACAGCCAAGATTTACTAGCTGGGGAAAGGGGAGGGGGCTGAGATTTGGTGCTATTATTCTATCAACGGGGCTCATACAGACAAGAGGCTACCATGAATATTTGATGGAAGCATCTTCCCAGAAATGCTTGTGAAACATAGGATTACTTTTCTTCCATTTGCCAGGAGGCTCTCCTTTCTATTCACGCGTGTCTCTTTGAAAAATGACCTCTTGTAAACCACAAAGGCATTTGTGATTGTTTCTTTTTGCTGCTCCGGCTGGTGGCGTGCTCCTCTTGGCAATCTGTGCATGCGGGACACTAATTCATTTTCTTCCATCCTCATAGGACGAGCAAAGAAGCCCTTGTCTACTGAGATGCTATATACATTACATCTGTCATTATCTATGTGACACAGTGGCAGTGAGTGTACAGCCTTCCAGCCCCCTGTGTGCTCAGAGAAAACAGACTGTGATCTGTGGCCTTTCCTGTGTTCGCCAGGAAAACAAAAGGTGGAGAGTTGGTGATGAACTTGAAATAGTTCTTGCTGATTTTCTTTAAAGTAGAAAAACATAACTGTAAATTCTAAAATATCATGTGTCTCTTTTCTTTGACACATTTGTTTTCAGTGGGAAGGGGACTTTGGGAGAACGTATCTCAGTACATTTCATATGGGTAGAGTTACTTGTAAAAGAAAACACATTTAACATTTGCTCTTTGGAGCTAGGGAAATGTATTTCTAACATCTCTAGTGGGAGAGTTAGCATTTATTTTGTATTAAAAATCATCTGTCGACTATTCCAAATACATCATACCTGTTTCATCATTCGCCCAATTGTGATCTATGGTATACTAATTCCACTATTTTTTGTGTATGACCACTAGTCTTCCTCTCACTGTGAGTTCTTTAATTTATTAGCAATGTAGTAGATTTGAGATTGCCTATACCATGCCAAGTAGTGTTGAAAGTTTGTGAGATGGCTTGTAGAATTAAGAATGCTAAGGTGGGATAGACACTTTCAAGCTAAGGGAATAAAAATGTTGAGTTTTACCTTGTTTGTTCGTTCATCCAGCAAATATTTATTCAGCAAATACTGAATGCAGGCACTGTTCTTGTTACTCTGAATGGAGTTACTTACAAGTTAATCAGGAAACACAAAAATAAAAATAAATGATCATGAAGAATTTTAGAAAGTCATAAGTATTTTAAGAAAAAAATCAGAGGGAGGTAAAAGAGAGAGAGTGGGTATTGATTTTAGTTTGAGAGTTAAGGATGTTTCCCTGAGGCAATGACTTTTAAACTGAAATCAGAATGATCAGAAAGAATATGGCATCCATACATCTCAAGGAGGGCATTCCCAGAGAAGGAAATGGTGAGTGCAGTGAGAACCGATTAGCTGTTTGAGAAATCAAAAGAAAGTCACAGGCCAAACCACAGAGGTCTTGGTTAATCATTAACTTGGTCTAGAGCAGAAGCCTTCAGAGTTCCCTTTCTGGACCTAGGAATTCAGATACACTTAATAAGGTTTTATTAGAGAGGAAGTGCATCCTGTTGGTGAGTATTCTCAATAACCATCATAGCTAATGTTTAAAGGGCATTTACCGTGCATCAAAAGTAGTTAGCTTTATACGCGGGTCATTATGGAAGTTTCAGTCATTATGAAAGTTTCTGCATGGACAGAAACAAATGAAGCTCCCCAGCAACACCAGTAAGCTGAGCCAGTTGACACCTGCACAGGTGAATCTGAAATGATGCTGTCCACTGTGTTTCTTAGAAGTGAAATGAGGCACCTGAACACAGTCTGTCTCAGAACTTTTGGTGTAACCCATGTATGTGTCAAACCTTTTAATGTGCACAACAATCAAATGATGTATTTTTATTAAACCCACCAAGAACAGAGACACAGAGACTTTACATGGGTTTCCCAGTCTCACAGACAGTAAGTGGCAGGGCCGGGATTTGAACCCAGGTGGTTTGGCTCCAGAGCCTGGGTCAATATTGGGAGATGTGAGAAAGGAAACAAAGGCATAGAGGTAGTCTTTCCTGGGTATTTTTTATGAACTTGTTGTGCGTGTACAACTTATATCACTGAGATCAAAATAGTAACAAAGTGTTCTCTTTTTCTCGAATGCTTCTTTCATAGACTTAACAAATCTTTTATATTATAAAAGTGTGAAAGCCTTACATTGTTGTTTTTTTTTTTTTTTTTTTTTTTTTTTGGTAGAGACAGAGTCTCACTTTATTGCCCTTGGTAGAGTGCCATGGCGTCACAGCTCACAGCAACCTCCAGCTCCTGGGCTTAGCCGATTCTCTTGCCTCAGCCTCCCGAGTAGCTGGGACTACAGGCGCCCGCCACAACGCCCAGCTATTTTTCTGTTTTGCAGTTCAGCCGAGGCTGGGTTTGAACCCGCCACCTTCGGCATTTGGGGCCGGCGCCCTACTCGCTGATCCACAGGTGCCGCCCCAAGCCTAACATTCTTTACGCCTGAGTGATCTAGTGTGATTTGGTCCTTAGAAATCTAGTCTTTGGAAATAAAATTTCTAAATAAAAATACTAGGCTAAATATAAGTTGTTTCTTCATAATTTTTAAATTTAAAATCCCCAATGGGAAGTGCTCTATGGAAGAAATACTTGTTTTATCACTTTCTAAAGTTGAGCTAACTACAATATTGAGTTTTAAATGGTATGCAATAAACCAGGTGATTTTTTATTTTTAATCCATGTAGTTTTGTCTTTCTGCTTTATCAACCAAGATACTTTCTGCCTGAACTGTTTCTGTGTGGTACACTCACAGAAATGACATGCTGAGTGTTGTATGGACTTGTAATCTGTATACTTTCATTTCATGACAAAATTTCATTCGTTAAAGACAGCAAAAAATCGAAGACCCTCTATAGCATCAGTTGTTTCTTCTCATACGTTCAGAAGCCTTGATCAGCTAGTCCCTCTAAACCCCACGTAAGAAACAACAGAAATGGCTTGGCACCTGTGGCTCAACGGGCTAAGGCACCAGCCACGTACACCTGAGCTGGCGGGTTCGAATCCAGCCCGGCCCACCAAACAATGACAGCTGCAACCAAAAAATGGCCGGGCGTTGTGGCGGGCACCTGTAGTCCCAGCTACTTGGGAGACGGAGGCAAGAGACTTGCTTGAGCCCAGGAATTGGAGGTTTCTGTGAGCTGTGATGCCACAGCACTCTATTCAGGGTGACAGCTTGCGGCTCTGTCTCAAAAAAAAAAAAAAAAAAAAGAAAAGAGAGAAAGAAACAACAGAAATGAGAACTTTTCCAAGTAAGCTGACCTTCAAAAGTTATAAATGCTTATTTTTATATCATTGCAACATCAGAAAACACTGTAGGTTTTTATTCATGAAATTTAGTATTGATCTAATTGATAATTAATAGATGAGAATTCAAAGGATTCTTAGATTGTGCCCATTTACATAAACATACAAATGCTTTGAGAGCATAGAAGCATTGCTGAATAGAAGTTTCATCGCCAGAAATCGAATTCAGTGGGAATGAGATTGCTCTTGGCGCCCTCCGCTCGCACCGGCCACTCCAACCCCACAGCAAGTCCCCTTGCCTCTACCCTCAAGGTATATCCAGAGTCCCACCACTTTTCTCACCTCCACTATTGCCACCTTGGCCCAGGCCGACATTATCTTTTGTCTGGCTTCTCACTGATCTCCAGCCACAATTTTTCATGCAAAATCCAGAATGATCCTTTTAAAGCAGGGGTCCTCAAACTACCACCCGCGGGCCACATGCGGCCCGCGGAAGACGTTTATCCGGCCCGCCGGGAGCAGCGGACTCATCCCGGGCAACAAAATCTGTTAGCGGAAAAAACCATTGGTTGCATTCCCAAAACGTGTGGATTCACTGGAAAAGTTGCAAAAGGAGTTCCAATTTAGATTTAAAGAGCTTCATCTCCATGAACAGGCCATATAGCTTTTCCATAACCCATTTTCTATTGACATTGAAAATGTAGAGGTCAGTCCCTGAAGTCGCCGCCCCGGCCTCTGGCACCACCTCGGGCAGGCGTCTCCTGCAGGCGGGAGCCAGGCGCTGCAGGGTGCGGCAGGGGCGGCCAAGTGCTCTGCGGCTCTGGCTGTCCGGCTTCTCCATGGGGCTGGCCTGTGGCGCCTGGATGCTCTAAGGACATTTCCACAGTTGTTTGGAGGACACACGCAGTGGGATTCAGAATTCCTGGAGAATTGCCTTTGTGGGAAGCTAGAAGTATTTCTTTAAATTCCTTAGTTTTTCAAAGAATCATCAAGAAACCATGAACAACTTTAGTAATGAAGAGTTTGACTGCCACTTGCTTGATGAAGGTTTTACTGCCAAGGACATTCTGGACCAAAAAATCAATGAAGTTTCCTCTTCTGATGATAAGGATGCCTTCTATGTAGCAG